>JAGKTI010000897.1:50591-66623 GCA_018397915.1 Birgus latro
ATGAAGGGTGGGGGGGTTGGGAAGGGTTGTGGGGGAGGGTTGGGAGCTGGGGTAGAGGCAGGCGGCGCTCATTTTGCCCCCCCCTCCCCTCTTCCCTGGGTATACAGAGGTAGGAAGGGGGCACCCATAGGCAGAAATTAGTGATCATGAGTGTATATCTTTTGTCATTTCTAACTACATACAGTACAGCATTCTCTCTACTTTCTGGATGACCACTATCCGGTTACACCACTGTTCAGACATCGTAGGCTGATGTTCTAAACCCAAAAACACCAACAAATTGAAGAAAAAAAAAATCTGATTTTTTTCGACCCGTAAGTTTGAATTTGGTGCGCGGTGTCAAACAGCTGCGTTTACATTCACTTCCCACCATCTCCCCCTCCCGCCACTTCGACATTGGTCTCTGAACTGCCGTGAGTTTTTGTTTAACCCACCCAGTCCCGACTGGTTTTTTTACCCAACCTACCCCTAGATCCCAACCGATTTCGACTTTTTGTCTATTGGCTTAAACCTCCACTTTAGGCGAGAAACATCGAAAATTCATTGAGAAATTGCAATCCTTGCCTTAAAAATGTTGATACAGGTGTCATTCAACCTTACGTTTTCCTTCTTTTTCAGGGTACCTGGCTAAAGAAAACGAACTATGGAAGGGTTAACTAATTCAAGCCACTTTACATTACGTATTTTATTTATTTATTTGGTACGAGTTTATGTGTAGTACAAGTCTATATTGGTTTTCACACAATAATAAAGGCGATAAAAGCACTGTTCACTCACCCAAAACCCCAGTATATGGCACCTTCCTTTACGACATTACCACCTCATCACTTCTGTTTGTTTCTACCTCTACCTTCTTTGTTTCTTTGTCCTCCACCTCAGGAATCACTTTCACTGTGAATTTCGTCATTGGAGAGACCGTGGGGCAACATACCTTTACTGGCCAGGTTACTGCTAACAGGTAAGTTGCCCAGTGTGGGGGGAGGGGGGAGGGGGGTTAGGTGGGGCCAGGCAGTATCCCCGCTTGACAGCAGGTAGAGGAAGGTCTCCTACATATGCCTACCCAAAATCACCCCCGAATGTTGACAAATGTGCACACAATGGGCCTTGCAATTGAGTGACGTACGATGCACGTCGGTGGGTCTGTCCGCAGAAAAAAGTAGCGACATGCATCGTACGTCAGTGGGACTCGGCGGGTTAAACAAACATAATTCACAGTGCTAAGGATTACTGCAGTTCAACACTGGATTACCATACATGCTTCAAGAGCATTTTCACCACTGTCAGAGCTTTAGAGGTGGGGTAAACAACCACCACGGATGTGTAAGTACACTGTCAACTGCCAAATATTTTCCATAATCACTTCTAAATCCTCATTCTCTGGTTACATTTTATTTACTTCATGCTTTGTGTCCCATATTTGAGTGCACAGGCTGTGGAAAAGGTGATTTTCTCAGTGATTACCATGTCTCTTACATTCATTCATTATCCAATCCTATGTCGCCCCACAGAGAAGCGTAGGAGCCCGGGGCTAGGGAAGTTGGTCCTGACATTTAAGATGAGAGTGACCAGCCTCACTCATCCCTGAATGGCATTACGTGAGCAATAAACCCCAACCACCCCTTGGATATAAACCTTCACCGGCTCAATCCGATTGGAGCGCCGTAATTACCCACTAAACCACTAGGTGCCAAAATTTGGTTATACATTTACCACCCAGCATAGTAAATGGTTTCCTGGGTACAGGAAACCATTTGGCTTGTCACTCAGTGTAGAGTCACCCACAGGCAGAAGGATGAGGAAAGAATGAAGGCAAGAAAGACAGAAGGGGGAGTGTAAAGTCACCCGTAGGCAGAAAGACAGAAAGAATGAAGGAAAGAAATACGTTCACTATCTAGTCAACTGGTGAACATATTTGCCCTACTCACCTCTAAACGATCATTTTCTGGTAACAATATATTTATTTCATCCCATATTTTAGTGCATAAGATGTGAAAAAGGGTGATTTTCTTAGTGACTGCCATGTCCGATACTTACTTACACTATGCTGTCAACTGGTGAACACCTCTGCCTTACTCACCTCAAAATCATCATTTTTTGGTTAAAATTCAATCAATTCATGCTTTGTGTCCATTATTTATGTGAATGTTGTCTTAAATAAGTGCTATGCATGTCCGGTAGGGAGGTAGGTAGGTGGTTTTCTGACTAAGGTTAGGTTAGGTTAGGATCAGGAATGACCAGTGCTGGAGCTTCAGGGCCACTATCCGGACAAGACCACTTTCCGGTCATGTCTTTGACTCTATTACAACGGAGAGTAGAGGGATTACTGTATTTCTCTTTACAGGTACAAAAA
Organism: Birgus latro; assembly: GCA_018397915.1. Taxonomy (NCBI): domain Eukaryota; kingdom Metazoa; phylum Arthropoda; class Malacostraca; order Decapoda; family Coenobitidae; genus Birgus; species Birgus latro. The sequence continues at coordinate 52,942 of JAGKTI010000897.1, forward strand.
TAAATGACACTGTAGTTGAACATGAAAAAATACTTTAACACAGTACTGTACTATACTGTACTGTACTGCACAGTCGTACTACTGTACATCTTTTTTCATTTCTAACTACATACAGTAATTCTCTTTACAGTTACAAAAATAAATGATACTGTAGCTGTACATAAAAAATTACTGGAACACAGTACTGTACTGTACTGCACAGTACACCATGAAGCAAGTTGTAATATAATGGGTCCATAGAAAACAGGATATTGTTAGGCAAACTAGTCTGCGAGCGTCGCTGCACCTCATCTTTGATACCATCATATTTCTTTTGCTATTTTTCGAGTTTTAGGCTATTTTTCCCTTCAATTTCAAGCAGCAGATTTTTTCAAGCTTGTCCCCCCCCTATTAGTCCATTGAATCAAGGGCCGACTGTAATTCAAAGTGCAAAGGATTAAGTACAGCACAACACTAGATTATTGTACGAGCTTCAAGTGCACCTTCACCACTGTCAGAGCCATAAAGGAGGCGGGTTAATCTTTGTGACAGCCACGGACATGTCATAAGTACCCTGTACTCTGCCAAATATTTTCTATATTCACTTCTAATTTCTCATACTCCAGTTCCTTTTCATTTATTTCATGGTTTCTGTCCCTTATTTGTATGCATAGGGTCTTAAATAGGTGCTGTGCATGTCCGGTAGGGAGTTATTTAGGTTGGGTTGGGATCTGTAAGTAACTGTCAAGAGGCCTTTTTCTCAAGTCCTGGACAAATTCATGTCCCGGACATGCCTTTGGTTCTATTACGTTGGATCTTGAGGGATTACTGTATTAGCAAAACATCAAACCACCCATACCTTCTTGTAACGGTGCACATCAACATATTCCAGCTGTGAAAGCCTGACAAGGTTGGTGCCGACAAGAATCCTCAGCTCCTGCCGTTCTCGTTCACGCTTCTCCCGGTCGCGTGAGTGGCCCTGGTGCTGCATCCTCACCCACAACTTGTTCATCTCCGCAAAGTTCATTAGAATAAAGTCAATGCTGTCTGAAATCTGAATCCAACAGGAGATATCTGTATATTATTAAAACTGGGTGTGCAAAGGTGCAAGCAAGCCCCTATTTTATATATGTCAACTTCAAATCACCTGTGAAGACAAGACATGATTAGATCATATTTCACTTTACAAAATACAACCAGCAATGAGGTAAAGCTCAAACTTTATCTCATTTTGTATGGCAGTACTGGTGGCCTAGCAAAAATTGGGGGACTGACTTCCCCTTTGTGATTTATGGTTTAATCCTAACAGTATGTAGATATATCACACTGATATTTATTTCAAATTGTTCCTGTAAACCAGGAAACCACTTACTATGCTGGGTGGTAACCATACAACTGAACTATGGCACCTGGTGGTTTGGTGGGTAATTAAGGCACACTAACCAGATTGAGCCTGTGTCGGTTTATATCCAAGGGGTGGTGGGGGTTTATTGCTAATGTAATGCCACTCAGGGATGAGTAAGGTTGGTCACTCTCATCTTAAATGTCAGGACCAACCTGCCTAGCCCCAATCTCCTATGCTCTTCATAGGTCAACACAGGATTAGATAATGTATGTATGTATGAGACTTCACAGTCAGCAACTTCTTTTGCATTATTTTCACCTATAATGTTAAAAATGTATTTCGGAAAAGCTGCACAGGTGCCAGAATGCTTCCTTAGTTGTCAAGAATATGACCCTAATGGAACTAAGTATGCTTACAGTGCCACTAGGATGATCCTCAGTGTTGGCTCCTGATGTTGGATCATCCACATCAGGAAGAATGTTGCGGCTGCATTGAAGCAAGTAATTCCTGTCACAAGAAAAGGAACAATTTTATTTATTAAAAAAAGAAAAAAAAGCACACCATCTACGTGTAGCTACTAGTATATATCCAATTTACATTTCATTAACCCATTCAAACAATGATGCATCTTTCTTGCTACAAACAGACAATGCTGTGTGTTGAAGGAAGACAATGACAACTACATTAACTTGTCCATGTAAAGGAAAAAAATCTCAGGCTGAGTAACTGTCTGGTGATAACCAAATAAAACAGAAAATGCATCAGAACAGGAGTTAAATATCAATCTAATATGAATACAGTACCGTATTCATTGTATTGTATTTTGGTTATTCATTGTATTGTATTTTGGTTAAAGTTGGCCATACAGTACTTCAAAGTATACTAACAAATCTGGCCTCTGGCCAGATTCTGCAACAATACAGCATACACAAAAGGAAAAAATTTAGGATTTTGCTTTTGGTACCACCACAGGGCACACATCAGGTAAAGGGGGTATCAAATGCTAAGTACATTTATAGAGGAATAAAGGACATGTTAACATATAACAAGTAAAATGTTATCATTAAAGACTAGAAATGAGCTATTATTTACAGGGGTACCAGGTTATCTAAATATAATGACATACTAAAATCAATAATGAACTCAGCTACACAGAATGACTAGGGTACTTCCCTGAATTATTAAGATATTTCCACTTAACACAGAAACAGAAATGTTTAGCAAACTAATCTTTTCAATTTAAACAATGTAATAAATCAATTAACATCACAGGACAACTGAGAAATGTTCCTAACACATTACAAAGATTAGCAGCGAATGTGTCACCTCAGGAAGAGGCCACGAAGGGGATGCTGGACACCGCGACACATCTCCACTAGGTCCCTCAGGATGTCACGCTTGCAGCTCTCATTAGTTTTGATGTACACCAGGCCCACTGTGATCAGCAGGTACCTGAACACATCAGATATTGCACTGGATCATTTTTGTTTACTCCAAAATACAAAATTAATAACACAATGTACACAACACTGGTGAATCAGAGGAAACTGTAAAAGCATCATACATATTCTTAACTGCTAATGTACTGTAGAATAAACATGCCAGTATAGTTACTGGCTTAATACGTTAGCAGAAGTGTTATATAAAAAAAAGAAATAAGTAAAACCGTATTACAACAGAAACTAAATAAACAGATATAATAAATATAAAGAATAACTTATAAGTAGAGTACGAGCTGAACTAGTTTAACCACCTCAGAAAGGTTCGGATCTGAGATGCTTGAAGTCTTTCTGCTCTGGGTTCTAAGCCATCTTAAGCATTACAATATAGTAATAATACTGTGTAAATTAGGCAAATTTAAAACCTACAGTCTGTTGGTTTGAATCTTTTCATATCTCTTACTTAACCCGTCACATGCCAGCTATTTTTAGCCCTATGGGCCGCCTCAGTGCTGGCCATTTTTTGACCTTTTTTTTTTTCGGGGGGGGGGGGGGTTTTAAGTATAATGTTTTGTGTTAACAACAAATTTCTCCATTAAGATATTCATCAAAGCTCAGAAATGGGTTTAAATGAGTCCTAAATACTTATATACAGGTATTCCCACTCTCTCACACTCACCACGTAGGTGAGAGAAAGCCGGTTTCTACGTAAGGTAGACTCAGGTATTTATTCTGGGAAGGTATAGCAATGTTCAGTACACTTTTCTGATTACTTATTACTTCCACATGTCACAATTTGTGTCTCTCTCACTGTGAATGCATTGTCTTACACTTAATTGAAGATAGGTACAACCTGACTTCACTATGTACAGTCCTGTCACTTACAAGAAGGTACAGTATTTACAACCTGACTTCACTATGTACAGTCCTTAAATTTACAAGAATATATTTACAACTTGATTTCACTATGTATAGTCCTTACACTTACATGAAAATATTTACAATACACCTTCACTATGTACAGCACTGGGTGAGGCACACAGGCAGAGTGAGGCAGAGCGAGTGTGAGGGGGGGTGGGAGTGGGTGCATGGCCTTGACCACCTGAGGCATGGTAGAGGAACAGTTATCATACATGCCTGCCAATTTTAACCTGCAAATCTTGAAAAATGCGGTCACAGTGAATTTTTAAATTTCAACCCGTTTTAAAACGGCACTGGCATTGTCCGCGGCATTACGTCAGCCCGTTTTAAAACAGCACTGGCACGCAGTGGGTTAACATGCCAAAGATGGCAAATTCAAACCCTGAAGTCTGTTGGCTTTGACTCTTTTCATAGCTTTGACATTATACGTCAAAAAAGTTCTAACCTTACAGAACATATGAGAAAAGCATACTCATGACTGAGGGAGTTTATTACATCTATAATACAGTATATGTAAGCAAGAAGATTTAAATGATCAGTTCTGCACAAACTTCCCCCAAAAAAGATTTTTGTGCTGGACATAATTCCATCATTGTGCAGTGTTTGTGATAAGTGGGTGCACAAGAGATGTAGTGGTATTTGAGGTAGACTGCGAGATAATGCTGATTTTATGTGTGCGGCGTGTCGGGGAGAGCAGGTGGAGATTGTTAGGCATGAAAGGATTGAACTTGCTGGTGAGTCTCTTGAGTGTGTGGAAGAGTTTTGTTATTTGGGAGACATGTTATGTGCCAGAGGTGGGGCTGGAGCTAGCTCGGTTGCTAGGGTGAGAAGTGGTTGGAAGAAGTTCAGGGAGCTGTTGCCTCTCCTGACATTGAGAGGACTCTCCTTACGTGCTAAAGGGTCTTTGTATGCAGCATGTGTTAGGAGTGTGATGATGTATGGTAGAGAGACCTGGGCAGTAAAGGAAGAGGATATTCGCAGGCTTAAACGTACAGAAATGACAATCATTAGGTGGATGTCCAGTGCGTTCCTGCGTGCAAGGCCTGGGGGGGATGGGTTTACGATGGAAGAGTTGAGAGGTAGGATGGGACTGGAGTGTATTGGTGTTGTGATGAGGAGAGGTAGGCTGAGGTGGTTTGGGCATGTGGAGAGGATGGGGGATGATAATTGGCTGCAGAAGGTAAGAAGTGTTAATATTGGGGGAGGGGTTGGGAGGGGTAGACCGAGAAAGACATGGGGCGAGGTCATTAAGTGTGACCTCAGGGTTAAGGGATTGAACAGGGAGGCTGCCAAAGATCAAGCAGCATGGACAGCCACCATTAGGTGACCAAGGCAGATGCATGCAAGCATGTTGGAGCCTTCAAACATGATATTGATTACAACTTTCCACCACATTCTGGATTGATTACAATTACAAACTGAAGTGAACATTATAGCTGCAGTCTCTCTCTAGATAATCAAATATAGTAGCAGGTAGCTACTCGTTTCGTTTCGTTTTTGAAGGCTCCAACATGCTTGCATGTGTCGGCCTTGGTCACCTAATGGCGGCTCTCCACGCTGCTCGATCTCTGGCAGCCTCCCTATTCAGTCCCTTAACCCTTAAGTCACATTTAATGACCTCGTCCCATGTCTTTCTCGGTCTACCCCTCCCAACCCCTCCCCCAATATTAACACTTCTCACCCTCTGTACCCAATTATCATCCCCCATCCTCTCCACATGTCCAAACCACCTCAGCCTACCTCTCCTCATCACAACACCAATACACTCCAGTCCCATCCTACCTCTCAACTCTTCTATCGTAAACCCAGCCCCCCCAGGCCTTGCACGCAGGGACGCACTGCACATCCACCTAATCATTGTCATTTCTGTACGTTTAAACCTGCGAATATCTTCTTCCTTTACTGCCCAGGTCTCACTACCATACAGCATCACACTCCTAACACATGCTGCATACAAAGACCCCTTAGCACGTAAGGAGAGTCCTCTCAATGTCAGGAGAGGCAACAGCTCCCTGAACTTCTTCCAACCACTTCTCACTCTAGCAACCGAGCTAACTCCAGCCCCACCTCCGGCACATAACATGTCTCCCAAATAACAAAACTCCTCCACACACTCAAGAGACTCACCTGCAAGTTCAACCCTCTCACGCCTAACAATCTCTGCCTGCTCTCCCCGACACACCGCACACATGAAATCAGCATTATCTCGCAGTCTACCTCTAATACCACTACATCTCTTGTGCACCCACTTATCACAAACACTGCACAAGATGGAATTACTTCCCACACCCATGTGGCAAACTGCACATGGCCACTCTCCCTCTCCTCTGATTGTACCGCCACCAACCCTAGATATCATCACTTTTGTTTTATCTGCATTTACCCTTAAGCCCTTGTGCCCCATACCATCTCTCCACTTCTTAAATCTTTCCTCAGCCTCCCCTTCATTCTCAGCAATCAACACCAAATCATCAGCATACAACATCTCCCATGGGAGTCCCTCTCTGAAGTCACGTGAGAGGGCTTCAAGCACCATGATAAACAACAAGGGACTCAAAACTGACCCCTGATGCACACCAACATTCACGGGAAACTCATCACTCAAAGCTCCATTCACCCTTACCTGAGTGTGAGCACCCACGTACATGGCCATAACCACCCTAACCAGCCACTCTTCCAACCCTAGCTTTCTCATTGCCCACTTCACCACCTCTCTAGGGACTCTGTCAAAGGCCTTTTCCAAATCAACAAAAACAAAATACAATTCCCTTTTCTTGCCAATATATTTTTCCTGAAGCTGTCGAACAATGAATATGGCATCAGTGGTCCCCCTGCCTGGCATAAACCCAAACTGCATCTCATTGATATTCACTCTTTCTCTAATCATACCTTCTAGAACTCTCTCCATTACTTTCATTATCTGATCTAAGATACATAAAAAAAAAAAAATCATCATGAGTAACTTACAAGCGAGGGACAATATTTCCTGCATACTGCACCAGCTCGTATAGGTCTGCAACACGCTGGCCCTTCTGGAACTCATCTATTAGATACATCTCCAAGTGTCGCAGCTCATCACATATACACATGTCTGGGACAGGAAGTTAAGGAAGCACAAACTAATACCTGGTATAGTATACCAGTAATTAGTGAAAAGTGAGTACCGGTTCATTTAATTTGTTTATTTGCTTTCCCTGAAGTTTTATTTCTGGAAGGTGGTATTTGATGTTTACTTAGATTAACCTTATTCAACTGCAGTATGGCTTCATACTTTATAAGTTGCTGTGGAAGTGGACTTAAGCAGGGCAAGGCAGTGCCATATCTAACCCTACTGAAGGAGAAATAGCACAAGAGGTGACATGAACATCCATCCATCCATCATCCAATCCTACGTTGCCCCATGAGAAGTGTAGGAGCCCAGGGCTAGGCAAGTTGATCCTGGCATTTAAGAGGAGAGTGACCAGCCTCACTCATCCCTGAGTGGCATTACGTGAGCAATAAACCCCAACCATCCCTTGGATATAAACCTTCACCAGCTCAATCCAACTGGAGCGCCGTAGTTACCTACTAAACCACCAGGCACCAAAATTTGGTTATATGGTTACCACCCAGTGAAGTAAATGGTTTCCTGGTGTACAGGAAGCCATTTGGCTTGTCACTCAGTGTAGAGTCACCCATAGGCAGAAGGAAAAGTTAAGAATGAAGGAATGACAGACAGAAGAGGGAGTGTAAAGTCACCCATAGGCAGAAGGACAAGGAAAGATAGAATGACATATATAACCTATCAAAGCTGTACATCTAACTCTATCCACTCGTATGCTGACGATTCCACCCTTCACCTTCCCATTCGGTTCTCACAACGTCCATCTCAGCAGTTACTTCAACAAACTAGGGATCAGGCTATGGTACACCTAATGTTTGACTTGGCTCGTATCTCTGACTGGGGTAAAAATAATCTTGCTGTTTTTAATGCATCAAAGACAGTTCTTACACCTATCAACTAGACAAAATCTCCCATAGGAGTACCCACTGAAGTTTAATTATATTCAGCTCAATCTTGCATCATCCTTGAACATACTTGGGGTTTCATTCACATAGGACTTATCTTGGAAAGATTATATTACACCTCTTGTAAAATCTGCTTCCACGAGATTAGGTGTGCTAAGCTGACTCCGTACCTTCTTTACCCCTGCACAGTTGTTGACCTTATACACGGGTTTTATTCGCCCCTGTGTCGAGTACAACTCCCATGTGTGAGGAGGCTCCCCACATACAGCACTTCTCAATAGGGTGGAGTCAAAGGCTTTTCGTCTCATTAACTCTCCTCCTCTTACTGGCTCCCTTCAACCTCTGTCTCTTCGCCACACTGTTGCATCTTTATCTCTTTTCTACTGCGACTTCAATGGTCACTGCTCCTCTGAACTGTCTGAATGCATCCCTCCACCTCTACGACGGGTGCATAGCACCCACCTATCAACAAATTCTCATCCCTTTTCTGTCCAACTCTCTAATGCAGAGTTAACCATTACTCTCAGTCCTTCATTTATACAACAGGCCAACTCTGGAACTGTCTCCCTCTGTCTGTATTTCCTAATTCCTATGATCTCCAGTCTTTCAAACACAGTGTGTCCAGGCATCTCGAAATGAATGGATCTTGAACTTGGCCCTCTTTTTCACTGTTTTGTTTTTTCCTTGGAAGGAATGGTTTGCAGCTCCTCGCCTTTGGTTCCTTCTTCCTTGCATTAAAAAAAAAAAAAAATACAAAATGAAGATTTTATTCTGGTAAATGTCAGCGAATCTTATTTACCTAAAGGAACATCTTCCAATGAGTTATTTAGCAAATAAAAAATCATCTTTATGCAAAGAGAAAGAACTAGAAGTTGCTAAGTCCATAAACAAAAAAACATTCCTGCTTAAAATAATTTCAGATAAAATTAATATCTCTTTTTAATCCATACACCTGGACACAGTTCACATCTTGGTACACCAGTATGTCAGAAGAGTAGGTATCTGCAATAAGCACAAACCTGATGTCAAAAAAAAAAAAATTACACTTCAGTACAAGAGGATACAAAGCTCGTAATAGGTTTTGGGCGAAAGGAGTGATGTACGCAACTCTCCAAGCATGTTTGAGGCATGCTTGAGTCCATCCATAAGACGTCCTTTATCCAGGCATCGCTTCATCTGAAAGGCTTGCCCTCGCACTGCCCCCATTGCCTCATCGAGAAGCTTGTCCTGGTCATCCATTGGGGATACCATGTCCTCTGTGTCCGACCTGGGTAATAAAAAATATCATGAAATACATGGAATGGAAGAGAACCATTTACAGTATTGATGTACAGTTCAGTACTACAGATAAGCATCAGCTGAGAACATAATGTGTAACAAAAGATGGGAAAGAAAAGGTGAGGGCATATTTATGGAGGTGGGGAGGGGGAGCAGCTGTCATGGGGTTAAAACTCAATCCTATTTTTTTTTTTTTTTTAATCTAATGTTGTATGTCCATTCAGCTATGAACTCGTACTCCTAACCAAAACCCTCCAACTATCTGTAAATTAAGTACAGAGGGATATTTAGCGTATGCTAGACTGCTACCTGAATAGTGATTTCCTTTTAAATGTCAGTCAAGACTTGGTTCATTACAGTACCATACATATAACCTTAACAAACTTAGTAATGGTAATTTACCTTGAAAACTAAACAAGAACAGCTGAATATAATTACACTTAAATTAATCTAACTGTATCTTACCTAATCAAGTCTGATTTAATCTTAACTTCACAAACCTATCTTAATCGTAAAAAAAAAAAAAAAAAGTCATGTTTTTCTCTCATCTAGCGTTTTCTTATAAACCTATCACGTCCCGACTGATTTCCTACCTCCGATACCCCCCAGTCCCGAGCAATTTCGGGAAAAAATTTTTAAGGCTCAAACCTCCCCTTTTGGTGAGAAACATCGAAAATTCATAGAGAAATCACCCTCCTGAGCTTATAAATGTTGCTACAGGTGACGAGTCAGCCTTACCTTTCGTCCTCTCTCAGGGTATCTGCCTACAAAGAAAACGAACTATGGGAGGGTAAACTAATTCAAGCCACTTTAAATTATGTATTTATTTATTTATCCGGTATGAATTTATGTGCAGTACAAGACTACATTGGTGTTCACACAATTATATAGGCAATATAAGCATTGTTCAGTCACCAGACACATCCACATATGGCATCTTCCTTTCCGACATACCACCTTATCACTTCCGTTTGTTTCTTGCTCTACATTCTTTATTTCTTTGTCCTCCACCTCAGGAATCGCTTTCATCATGAATTTCGTCACTGGAAAGACTGTGGCGTGACATGTCTTTACTGGCCAGTCATTGCTAACCAGTGAATTGCCGAGTGTGGGGGGGAGGGGGGGTCAGGTGGGGCCAGGCAGTATCCCCACTTGACAGCAGATAGAGGTAGGTCTCCCACATATGCCTACCAAAAATCACCAGTGAAACCTGAAAAATGTGCAAATGACTGACCTTGCAATTGCGCGATGTACCGGTATGTCGATGGGTCTAGCTGTGACAAAATGTTGTGACATACCCATACGTCGACAGGACGCCTCGGGTTAACTACCATCTTTATATCATACAAAATACTGTCTACAATATTATCTTCACATCCCCTGAGTGTTTTGCATCTTGCTGTTGTTACTTTGGGCAACAAAAACAACAATACACTAAACATGAAACATATACCCAACAGTTACGAGCTCTGTTTAAATCAAAAGTTAAAACAGAAGAAGAATTTTGTCCCTAAAAAATGGAAATAAAGGTTTGGTTTTGCTCTGGCATCTACAGGTCACATTTCAATAATTCTTCACTGCCTGCAATGTTTCAACTAGTACAGGTACGGGAAGGGGTGGGTAGATGTTGATGTCAAAAAATCAAGGCCAGGATAGGGGGGTTAATGGCAAAACACCAGGGAATGGGGAGGGGGGGTTAATGGCAAAACACCAGGGAATGGAGAAGGGAGTTTATGGCAAAACACCAGGGAATGGGAAAAGGAGTGGGGGCATAAATGGCAAAACACCACTCGTACCAAAACACCAGGGAATCGGATGAGGTGGGGTGTTAGTGGCAAAACACCACTGGTATCAAAACACCAAGGCCTGTGAGAGGGGGATGTTAATGGTATTAAAACACCAGGGCCTGGGAGAGAGGGAGTGTTAATGGTGTTAAAACACCAGGGACCATGAGATGGGTTGTTTATGGTACAAATTAACAGGGCATGATAGATGAGGGGGTGTTGATACCAAAACACCAGGGCTTGTAGAGGAGTCTTTTCAGTACCAAAACATCAAGGCCTAGGAGAAGGGGGGAGGTAATGGTACCAAAACATCAAGCCATAGGATGGGGGGGGGGAGGCAATGGTACCAAAACACTAGGGTCTAGGAGATGTTGGGAAAGGTAACTACCAAAACACCAGGGCCTAAGAGGGAGGGGGAAGAGGTAATTGTACCAAAGCACCAGGACTGGGAGGGGGGGAGTGTTGATGGTACCAAAACAACAGGGCCTAGGAGAAGAGGGTGTGGTATTGGTATCAGAACACCAGGGCTGAGAGAATGGGGTGTCAATGGTACCAATACACCAGGGCTGGGAGAATGGGGTGTTAATGGTACCAATACACCAGGGCCTGGGAGAGTGCAGAGGTAATGTTACCAATTCACCAAGGCTGGGAAAGGGGGTTGGTAATGGTATCAAAACACCAGAGAGAGAGGGGAATTAATAGTAACATAAGTCCAAAACACCAGAGGCCCAGCTCAAAGGGGGCTCAGACAACAAGCCAGGATCTTCCTAATGTAGGCTACAGTATTCATCAGCACTAGCTAGATAAACCAGATTCATTATGCTTGATCATTTATTAATGCACAATGAGTAGAATACCAGTACATCATCAGATATAACAGCATTTCTGTCTCAAAGGGGTGGGGAGGGCTGTCATTAGTACCCAAGGGCTAGGGGATCATAATATTTCTTACTACCAGGATTCCAAGGTGTCCCTAATTACAGTACTGGACTACGTATCTATCTCCCTTATATCTGGTCCTCTTCCAAGTGCTCACCCTGCCTAACTGCTCTTTCCACACACATCTTTTATGCAGTATCAACTGCTACTCTTCCTTGGCCAAATACCTCATTTGAATACCGGTACATCCCATGCAACCTCTCTTCTGCCATGCAGCCACTTTTCCTTTACAAATATCACCAAGTACAGTACTACTGTTAACAAGTGTCCTGTCACATCTGATTTTCTCTTCCAGGTCTTGAAAAATCTGTCTGGTGAATCTGCAGCAATTGGCAATGATGCTTTTAAATGGCCACATATACAGTACTGTACATATTGTCATTTGCTCTGAACTCACGACATTAATTTTCCAAGAGCACACTGAGAAATATAGGAAATGTAATGGAATTTCTGGCACCCAAAGTACCTCTTCCTCTTTAAAACACTAGCCTCTTGCCACTCTATTTCCCTATCTTCTGTCCACACTTCCACAAGCACTTCAATGTGTTTCTAAGAAGACACTCCCCCCATCCCCGGCAATTAAAGTCAATTCCAAAATGCACAGGATATTCTTTTCTTTGCAAACTTATGAGCTGAAACTTTACATCTGTCATACAAAACTACAAGACAATCACATCGCTTTATGTGAATCATCCAAAGTTTACTCACTTGGTTGGCTACCACGATACAGTTTAATGGTATGGCTCCGTAGGAATCTGCTTTTCAAGAATTACGACAGTCCGTACCTGCTGGCACACCAGCCCCATTTCTTGTACACATCATTGTCAGAATAGACAACAGAGTAAGGGCTGAGTTGTGTGGCATATGCAGGTTAGTTACACTGCTAGAGGGACTTTAAATTATGAATTGTATTTATTCAATATAATCAAACAAGATATGACTCAGTTCTGAGTGGAGGGACTTTATAAATGATGCAACTGAGTCAGCACTAACAGCATCATCTAGCAGAGAATTCCAGAGGTCTATACATCTGATACTGAATAACTTGCATCTACACTCAGCTGGAGTGCGGGGCTTGGCCACCTTGAATCTATGGCCCCTAGTGTGAGTTAATGAAGGAAAAGAAAAAAGTTCATGCACTGCAACTGAGGACTGGTGATGAAAGATTTTCCAGCATTTAACAAGGTCAGCTCTGATCGGTCTCCCTTTTACAAAATACACGTCCAGATTTTTCAGACTGAGTTCGGACAGACCACTTTTTTGCTTTGTCCACCTGCGCTGTACAAACTCCAGAAGCCTCAGGCCACCATGGTACCCTATGATCCATACGGTGGAGCCAAACTCCAGGAGGGGTCTGATGTGGGACTTGAACAGTGTCAACATAAAATCTCTATCATGACAGAGGGTGGATTTCAATAAATTATTTGCCAGGCCTGCTATTTTTTATAAGGTAGTTCTTATGTGTGAGTAAAATTTCAGAGAACTGTTGACCAGGATACCCAAGTCTTTATACGCAGTTTCTACAAAGAGACTGGTGTTGTTCATGTGACAATGCTGAAGTGTGCAAAAGGAGTTCCAATCTCCTAGGCCACTCTGACAACGTGGTAAAGCACACTTGTCGAGACTGAAACGTAAACCTCAGGACTCTGCGACCCTGTACACCATATCTATCTCCTTCTGGCAAGTACTTATATCTACAGCTAACGAAGAACAGGTGTTTCGATGTATCTATCTATCTATCTATTGCCAGACGCCTCAATCCCGAACGGGGTGGCCACAAACAAATCGCCTCCATGTCACTCAGTCCCCTGCCATTTCACTACCAAGCTCCCAACTCACACCCCCTTCTCTCATATACCTCTCCACTCCATCCCTCCATCTCATCCTCGGCCTCCCCCTCCCTCTCGCCCCCTCCACCTCACTCACATACACTCTCCTCGTCCATCTTTCACTCTCCATCCTCTCCACATGCCCAAACCACCTTAACGT
>JAGKTI010000897.1:66812-108145 GCA_018397915.1 Birgus latro
TATGATGATAAAAAGTTTATATATACCAGAAAGAACAAAGGGCCTAAAACACATCCCTTGGGGACACCACTGAGAACATTTCTTGAGGAACTGGTACAGCCAGACACAGACACTTGCATGGTGCGGCCGGAAAAGAAGTCAGAGATCCAGATCAGCAAGGAACCACTAACCTCGAGTAACCTCAGCTTGTCAGTAAGTATCAAATGGATGACAATGTTGAAGGTAAAGTCAAACAAGAAAGGAAAATGACCATGAACTTGAGCTAGCTTGAAGAATAGGCTATGAAATGGTCTATACATCATACTAGTAAAAAACACATATCTCTTACTTGCAATGATACTTGCAGTCATTTATCCATGGCTATATACTCAATATGGCAAATAAAAACCATACTTACTATATCCAATCCTTATCATGACGGCTTAGCCTGACAGGAAAACCATACTCAACCAGGAAAAATATATATATTCCACGGAGTTAATTACATTTCTGAGTCAGAGTGATGGCAGCGTGACACTCTAATCTAGCAGGCAAGGTATGACTGGTCCGAGTGAGGTGTAACTATACCTTTTATCAGTGAAAAAGGAGGCGTTGGCTGGACCACTTCGCCAGTGTTTACAATCACCTGACGCCGCGTCCCATTTCCTGCATTCTTAATTTAATTATTATTATGTTCACAGTATATTTTACTTTCCATATAATATTGATAGAAATATCAAAAAATATTTACAATTGTTAATGGAGAACATAATAATAATATAAAGATAACGATGACTACGTAAGTGTAGTTTTACAGAAAAAGAAAATTATTTTAGGAGACACTCATTCATTTTAAAAATATGGCTGCCTTTTCTCATTATGCTTCGTCTCATCACCCTGCTGTTATTTGCCTTCAGGAAACTTTCCCTCACTCTCGTCGACCCAAATCCCCACCCAGGCTTCGGGGATACCGTTGTTATCATACTCATTCTGCCCAAGGCCTGGTTACATACATTCGTCACCCTATCCACTCATATGCTGATGATTCCACCCTTCACCTTTCCATTCGGTTTCCGCAACGTCCATCTCAGCAGTTACTTCAACAAAAAAGGGATGAGGCTATGGCACACCTAATGTCTGACTTGGCTCGTATCTCTGACTGGGGTAAAAATAATCTTGTTATTTTTAATGCATCAAAAACTCAATTCTTACACTTATCAACCCGACAAAATCTTCCTCAGGTTTACCCACTAATGTTTAATAATGTCCAGCTCAGTCCTCCATCATCCTTGAACATGCTTGGGGTTTCATTCTCTCAGGATTTGTCTTGGAAAGAACATATTACATCTCTTGTAAAATCTGCTTCCAAGAGATTAGGTGTGCTAAGCCGATTCCGAACTTTCTTTACCCCTGCACAGTTGTTCACCTTGTACACGGATTTTATTCGCCCGCGTGGAGTACAACTCTCATGTGTGGGGAGGCTCCCTACATGCAGCTCTTCTCAGTAGGGTGGAGTCAAAGGCTTTTCGTCTCATTAACTCTCCTCCTCTTACTGATTCCCTTCAACCTTTGTCTCTTCGCCGCATTGTTGCATCTTTATCTCTCTTCTATCGCTACTTCAATGGTCACTAGTGTTCCTCTGAACTGTCTGCTTACATCCCTCCACCTCTACGACGGGCACGTAGTACCCGTCTAGCAACAAACTCTCATCCCTTTTCTGTCCAACTCTCTAATGCAAGAGTTAACCGTTACTCCCAGTCCTTCATTTATGGAACTGGTCAACGCTGGAACTGTCTTCCTCTGTCTGTATTTTCTACTTCCTATGATCTCCAGTCTTTCAAACGCAGTGTGTCCAGGCATCCCGAAATGAACGAATCTTGAATTTGGCTCTTTTTTGTATTGTTTTTGCTTTTTCTTGGAAGGAACAGTATGTGGGCCCGTGGCTTTTGGTTCCTTCTTCCTTGCATAAAAAAAAAAAATGTCGGCAGGAAAAGGATGGAGCGGGAGACGGAAATATGGTCAGACACTGTGTGGCAAAGCAGACTCCAAACATATGAATGCGATCGATAATAGGACAGATTGAGTTCAGGGAGCATACTGACTACTCTGGCAGACGTGGGACATGGAAAAATGAGACGCATCGCCCGGTTTTGTACCACTTCAAGTGGTCGGAGCTGTGCTGGGAGGACAAGAGAGAGAAGGATAGCCTGCTAATCAAGAAGGGAGCGAATATAACAGGTAAAATAATCAGGCAATGGGAATGCTAAACCCATGCGAGTCACAAGTGAGCGTGCCAAGGAGTTTAGGTTCGCGGTGGAGGCCTGTGCAGATAGTAGAGACATACTGAGAGGGGTTAAAGAGGAAAGAGAGAGGACTTCCGGGATATGTATAATCCTGAACTACCTCAAGATGAAAGCCGAGGAGAGTTATGGTTGTGAAAGCAAACCATGGGTGAGGGATTGAGTAAACAGTTTGGTTTTGGCAGTGTTGATAATCAGCCCACAAGCAGATGCAGCCTGGCCGAACTTACGTATGAAACGTTGAAGAGTGACGGGGGAAGGATGCAGATATCATCAACATAGATTAGGATCAGAGAGGAGCCAGGGATAGATCCGAAAAGACTGAGGAGCCTATTCTAAGTACCCCACCTTGAGTTGTGGCAAGACTGAAGTGTCGGTAATCACTCACCGCTCCACAGAACGGAACCCGAGAGTGGCGATGGGGTAGGTAACAGGCAATGTTGTGTGCTTTGGTCTTGGAGGAAACCAAAGAGATGAGGAGAGGGTTGGTCCTGAAGAAGATCGCAGAGCCTTGCTAAAAGAATTCTCTCGAGGACTTTGCCTATGCAGGTACAAGTTAGGGAAATGGGACGGAAATCAGAGAAATTAGGCTTAGGGATGGTGATGATGGTGATATGGATCCATCCTGGAAGGATTAAAAAAGAATCCCCCGGGCTAGACCTTACAATGAGATCATATAGCCCCGCTAGGTAACAGGAGGGCGCTACTCCTCCCGGCACGGCAGTCCCGGGCGCGGCTCGAACTCGCGACCCCCCCGGTCCCGAGCTTGATGCTCTACCTCTGAGCCACCGTGCCACCCGCCCATACTGGAGGGAGACTGCCTTCATAAACACTCAAGCTGAGCAGTGTAAGTAAGGCATTGCAAGGGACTAGAGCTATGAGTCTCAGGATGGTATAGGTGATCCCGTCATCACCCGGGACAGTTGCAGTGCCTTGCAAAAGCACAAGGTGCAGATCATCACTGGTGACGGGGTGATCATCGAAGGGAGAGGGCGTGGAGCGTGCCTCTGCAATACGTGCTAGCCTGTTTTCGCTAACAGCCGAGAGGCGAGCCTTGATAGGGGGAGGCAGAGATGTCAGCTGAGACTCGGCGGACCATTTATCAACTATGCTGTTGGCATTTGCCACATGATTGTGGTGGAGAGGAGGGGAAGGAGACTCTCAGGACTGAACAACTCTTCTAACAGGCCAGGCAATGAGCTTGTGTCCCTGACGAAGTTACCATAGCACTTCCTCGTAACTAGCATATTCTAGTTTCTCTCGTTACAACTCAGTACTGAAGGAGATGAATTTTAGGCAAAGTGGAAGTAAAAAAGAGTTACGATAAGGGAAAAATACTAGGAAGCTTCCTTAATAGAGGACCCAAATATGGTTAATTTCAGTACCTTCACGTTTTGATAATAATTTTACCCATTATTGGAGTTAATGAGGTTACACTCGTTTCAGGTACACTAGATAAAAAAAAATAAAGTCCAGGTGTCCGATGATATCCTAAATAATTAATATAGCTTTTTTTGAGGTAAGATATCTTTTCTTTTGAAAATGCGTATACTAATATTACACGAAATATCAAGCTGTCATTTTTAATAAACCAATCGTATCAACTTGGGGAAAAGTGATCTGGGAATTTGCAGTACCTCGTCTGTTGTCAGTGTTGCGCGGGAAGTGTGCACAAATCTCTCTCTCTCTCTCTCTCTCTCTCTCTCTCTCTCTCTCTCTCTCTCTCTCTCTCTAATCCTGTTTCCAGGTTTATCCCATTTATCGTAACTTGGCCTAATATTGCCGGCTCTCCATCATGAGTGCTGAGATGTAACAGTAGAGCAGCACTAGAATATGATGCTAGTCACGAAGTGTTATGGAAAGCATGTGATGTATTGCATTCTTTTTCTGCCAGAGCTACATGAAATAAGATGCAAAAGGAAGCTTTGGAAAGGATGTAGAGCTATAGTATTTTGTCTGCCACTGAGCTACGTGAAATACGCTGCAAAATGGAAGCTATAGAAAGGATGTAGAGCTGTAGCATATTTTCTACCACTGAGCTGTGTGAAATAAGCTGCAAAAGGAAGCAATGGAAAGGATGTAGAGCTGTAACATTTTTTCCTACCACTGAGCTACGTGAAATAAGCTGCAAAAAGAAAGCTGTGGAAAAGATGTAGAGGTGTAGCGTTCTTTTCTACTTTTTCTGCCAGTTACGAGAAATTAATTGGAACAGGAAGCAATGAAAAGGAAATACAGCCGTAGCATTCTTTTTGTGCAACTGAGCTGAGAAGTTATAAAAAGGAAGCTGTGGAAAAGATATAGAGGTCTCTATCTATCTATCTATTGCCAGACACCATAATCCCGTAAGGGGTGGCCATTTGACTTTGAGTTATTTATTTTACGGGGAGGGGCACTAACCCTCCACCAACCCACTTGTTGACACGTAGGGAGCACGTATGGTTTGTTTATATGGTTACCACCCAGCGTTGTAAATGGTTTCTTGGCTTACAGGAAACCATTTGGCTTGTCACTCAGTGTAATGCCACCTGTAAAGGAAAGAAAAGCAGTAAGAAGTGACAGGAAATATAGGAGAAATAGGAAGAAAGGAGGGCAAGCACAGAAAAAGAATGATAAAGGCTAAGGAAGAAGTAGGCAGCACTACATCAAGTGAGTGGATGATGGTCGCCACCACCTACCACTAAAATATAGAGGTGCAGCATTTTTTCTGCCACTGAGGTACGAGAAATAAGCTGCGAAAGGAAGCAATGAAAAGGTTGTAGAGCCGTAACATTTTCTGCAACTGAGCTACGTGAAATAAGATGCAAAAGGAAGATAAATTTCGCCAGAAGTTGGTGTAGAGCTATGGATTCTCGTCTGTAGCCTTAGGAGATGCCGAAGGTTATGTTGGTTGGAAGAAACACAGGAGCTTGAATTCTATATTTCCTTTAAAGTTTCGGGCTAAACAGAACCCATCATCAGTGTAGCCCGGAACGTAAAAAAATAAAATAAAATAAATAAATCAGGTTCTAACTTCTCTCTCTCCCACCCAACATTTCCAGTTGGTGCAATGAGCAATCACTCGGTCATATCGGTGCCACCACATGAAGGCGTCATCTCTCTAGCACCTCGAATAAAAATAAGGCAAAAAGTCTCCAGCTTTTCAAAATGTGTTGATGTCAAGATCTGTCAAAACCTCAAGACCATTTAAGTGTATGTTTTTTCTGTTTCATCATTACTCTTTTGGGGGCATTACGAAAAAGGAGAAGAAGCGTTTTTGAGAGAGAGAGAGAGAGAGAGAGAGAGAGAGAGTGTTGCTGGCTGCTGCGACAGAGTTGCCAACTTGGCGCTTTAGGCGCTAGATCTAGTGCTTTTCACAATAATTCAACACCAGAAAATATTAGATTTTCTTCTATCTAGCACGTTTTGAAGTCCCATTTAGCCCGAAAATTTGAACTGTTCGCCTATAGTTTAGCGTGTTTTAAAGTTGAGCTTAGCGCTTTTGAAGATTGCGTGGCAAGACCGGCTGTGTAATCAATTTCAAGATGGCAGTCGGAAGGCAAAAAGTAGTTGGGCTTCACTGCTCTTGTGTCGGCTTATTTATAGGAAACTAATGATTGTCAGTGCATGTATTCCGCGGAAGATATTAAAAGAGTGTTTGTAGAGAAGACTGGAAGCAAAAGTAAGATGGAGTAAAGAGTAATTATCGCAACAAATGGGCATAAGAGGACCGGGACAAGGAGTGGGGAACGCGTGGTGGAACTCCTCTGACGGTAAGCAAAAGAATTCTTTTTTTCCTTTTCATTTAATCTTATAGCTATAATTAGGGCTGCCAACGAATAAATTAGGATCATGCAAATAAAATGGTTTGGGAAGGATAGAATTCAAGGTTATTTAGAGGCGGCAACTAATGATTTGGCAAGTGAAATTCAGAGAAGCGGCTTATTCAGTACTGTCGCCGTATTGCAGTAGTTCAAGTGCTTTTGGAAAGCTAGAACTGTGAACCCAGTGGACTGCAGACTGAAGCAGGCCCTCTGCAGTCCACCATCCTCCTTGGGGGATAGGGAGTTGAGGGAAATGTAACCGAGCAGTGGAGCCGCGTAATTATATTAATGGTGCCACGACATGAAGGCATGTTTCTAACGAACAGAAAGAATAATACATCCAAAATTATGGCTTTTTCGTGGATTTATTTTTCGACTCATGGAGAGAGGAAGTAGAAGTTTACTCAGATTTGACTAGTAATCAAGGAGATTCCTTCATTAGGGTCATCAAATTTCACATCTCGGGGATCGAACCTAGACAGATTTGACTAGTAATCAAGGAGATTCCTTCATTAGGGCCATCAAATTTCACATCTCGGGGATCGAACCTATAGGCCAATGCAAGACCGTTACTCCGACCGGGGCGTCCTGACAACTTGACCACCAGGCGCCATGTGACTGAGATTTTTAGTTTTCTCTTGAGGACGCCTGAATAACTTGCATTGAGTGACATTGAACTGTTAAGGGTTAGATATGTAGTGTTACTTCCATCACTACCACAGTTGAATTCAGTCATTAAATAAAGTTGGCTGATGGTAACGAATAAAATGGAAGGACGTGATGGTGCGGCCGGTTAGGTTTCGCCGTTAAGCTTGGATTGTCTAAAATGGATAAGGTTTAATATTAGCTGACTTCGTGTGCCTTGAACTTACGTTAATATTCAGGTTGTATTTATAGACGAAAATATGCAGCATTAACTCTTAGTTACTAGGGTATGCGAGGTTTTACACAGGGTTTTCATGTGCTTACTGGTAATTCATTGTCATTAAGTGTTATTCAGTGGTGATTTTTGTGTAACTCGGTATTTAATTGTAGTTTCTGAAAAACAGCTCAGCTCTTGGCGGCCATCTTCGTTTCATCCTTAGGCGGGAGATTTATCCCCGGGGCAGGTGCCGCCACCAATCACGGCGCGTTTCCTGAGGGTCTGGTGCCTCGGCCAATCACGGCCCTTGAATCTCTTCTAGGGCGCGCGCGGAAAGTTTAAATAGTCCCCCCCTCCCCTTGTGCTTACTGTTTGATTACTGTGTTCATAAGCAACTCTTTATTCCCATTATGTAGCGTAAAGTAAAGATTAGGCAATTCCCACAATGTAGGGAGGTGCTTCTCCCATCAGCACGCATACATTTTCCCACCCACCTCGTCCCCTCGTCTACATTCTTCCCTCACTTCTTTAAAATGTCAGCAGGTTGTTATAGTTGAATCTCAAGGTTGCAGTATTTAGGAGTAAGAACAATCCTAGGTTTTCATGAAGTATTTATGAAATTCAGCCTGATCTGCCGTGCTGTTAAGATTGGTTAGCCCCATATTACCCCATTTTGTGATGTAAGGTCCGTATTTGGCGACTTTTGCTATCAGTCTGGCGATTTTATTCATGGATTTCTCAACGCCACAATGGGAGGAGCTGATTAATGTTAAATTTAGCCGAGTAAAGTCTCTTAAGCGGAATATAATTATCTGGTATGCTTTTAGTTTGGCCCAGATTTTGGTTCTGTTCAAGTTTATTCCTCAGAGTATAGTGGCACAACAGCCAGTAGTGACACTATTATCCCTTTCATAACACTTCTTACGTGACTGGTAAAATGTTCCTATTAATCTCTCGGTATTCAAGATTGAGAGTGCAGTTAGGCCGTTTGAGTAAAAAGCGTAAAACAGCAAGAATAAAATACAAAACGCGTCTTCGGATTGAGAGGTTAGTTAGATAACCAGTGTTGGCAGAATTATATAATAAAAATATCACGTCATGGATCAAAACTACTCAAAGGGCATTATTCTCCTTGAATAATCACATAATTACTTTCTAAGCCTTCTCGAGTATAGTGAATCAGTCTTGGAGGACGACCATTCACAAATATTTAAGTTTGACATTTTTATTGCGTAACGGTTCAGCAAGTAGTTACTTTCTAGCTGCATATGGTGCACCTTCCAGCCTATATCTGCTTTGTTCTTACTTATTTCCTATTTTCTCTGGGCTGGCGCATCAGCAGTGTGTGGCTTCCGTGGGCCCTTGAGGCTCAGGGTCCGGGAAGCTCACCAGGTGAGATAACGGTGTAGTTTATTTGACTCCGGAAAATCTTGCGGAAGAATCTGATCTGTTACTCCCCATGTTTTTAATTTTATTCATGCTGTCATCCGACCGTTTCTGC
This sequence comes from Birgus latro, assembly GCA_018397915.1. Classification (NCBI taxonomy): domain Eukaryota; kingdom Metazoa; phylum Arthropoda; class Malacostraca; order Decapoda; family Coenobitidae; genus Birgus; species Birgus latro. The sequence goes on from JAGKTI010000897.1 coordinate 75,255, forward strand.
TACCAGAAACTTTTCTACTTATACAGGTTAGATATAGCCTTCGAAATTCCCTTCACTGGTACACAAAATAATTGAATGAAGTTGCCAGGTGATATCTTGCATAAAAGGGAAAGGCATGATGGTACTGACGGGTTAACGGTTAGAGTTGGTTCAGCTAGGCTTGAATGTATTATGAATAGTATTCCATTATTTACTTTCGAAACACTTATGATAAACAGACTAATTTATACAGAATATGAAAGTAGTACTGATAACCGGTTTACAAAGGTTAAGTTCTTTGCCCTACGAGTAAGCTCACCCAATTACGGGATTTTTTTTTTTTCAATGGTACTTTTGTGTAAATGCATATTAGGGTAATTTCTGCCAAATCAATAGCTCAGTTCTTGGCGGCCATCTTCATTTCTACCCATGGCGGGAAATCTATCCCAGGAGGCAGATGCCGCAACCAATTACAGCGCGCGTTTCATGCCGTCTTGTGTCTGGACCAATCACGGCTCTTTGAATTTCCTCCTTGGCGCGCGCGGAAAATTTAAATTGTTCCCACCCAATCTACCCATGATTTGATAATTTTCATAAGCAGACATGGCTGACATTAAGAACTTGACTTTAATTCCCATAGTATAGCGCAAAATAAAGAAAAACATAAAATTCCCACAATGTAGCATAACTTTAATTCCCATAATATAGCGCAAAATAACGAAAAATATAAAATTCCCACAATGTAGCAAGGTGCCTGTCCCATCCTGCTCCCTACTGTCTTATCTTAATTCTCTCATCCCATCCCACTTCACCTCTACTCACTGAATCTGTTCAAGGTAGGTAACATTACGGTAATGCTAACTATCCCAGATTTTCATAATGATATTACGAAATTTACGTTCATCCCGTCGTGCTGTAAGATCACCTACACCAATGACATATTTCCACTTTTTTCTGATTACTTAACGACAATCTTGTTCAGCTTAGATTTTATTTCGAACTAGAGGAGTGAGATGCAACCTTCAGTAACCCCCGCACAGCTCGAGGTCCGCCCAAACTGAATGAAATCGCCTGGTGCTATATTGAAGAAAATGTAAATATGCGTCATCGAATTGAAGGGAAAAGGAAAACGGACAATCCCTTATTACCTTTTTGAAGATAAGGGCCCTAGGGTAGGCTATAGAAGTCCGGCGCATTAACCCATTAGCCTGATGTATTTTTTTTATTTTTTTTATTACGCATAGGAGATAATTGATAGCAGCAGAATTGGACGGTTCCCATTAACCCATTATTTACTTGAAGTCCCCCTAGGCTAAATAAAATCGTGTGAAGATTATAGAAGAATTAATTTAAAAACGAGTTATCAGATTGAAAGGGTTTTTAGGCCAGATGACAAGCGTTGGTAGAATTACGTAACCTCCCAAAATAGTCACGTCTTTGATCGAACGTGTGCAAGGGCGTTATAGTATTTTCGAGAACTATTCAGTTACCGTTTAGATAATTCAGTTTAGTCATATTAGCGCTTGAATAATACCAACAAATTAACCACTTCCTGAAATATCTAAACTATAAAATGGGACAGTCTTCAGGCTACCATTCACATGTTGAAAGTTGACATTGTTTTACTGAACAAGTGAAATTCATTTATTGCGCCCAGCTTTGAGGAAAGATCTTACGTGATAGCTGGTACTAAGGTTAACCATTCAGTACTACTACTACTACTGTACTACTACTACTACTATTATTATTACTACTGTACTACTATTACAACTATTAATGTTTATTATTATTATTAATATTCCTGCTTGCACCTCGCTTGGTTTAAGAGGATTTTAGAACTGCAAAGCTTAGACATAACCGTAGTATATTCCCTTCACTACTAGAATAAAATAATTGAATAGTCTCCTGGTGGGAAGTTGCATAAAATGGAAATAAGTGATCGTATTGAGGGGTTAACGGTTAGATTTTGTCCTGCTAGGCTTGTATGTAATATTGGTAAGGTTTCATGTTATTAACATCGAAATTGCCGTTCTGTGCAACAATCTGAACTTGGTACGTTCATCAGGGAGTATAATGAAATGTAAGGATAATGTACCTTTATAATATCGGGACATAATTTCAAAAGCAAGGCATATCACACGAGAGTATTTTCCCCATGCTTAATATATAAGCACATTCCCTAAATAACGTGGTTTGGTTTTCTATGGTAAATTAAGTGCAAATGCTTAACTGATTAATTTTTGGTTTAAGCAAGGGCTCCGTCAGCATCCTGCATGAATTTCAAAAAGGCGCGAAATTCATACCCGGAGCTCGTGCCGCGACCAATCACAGGGCTCGGTTCACCAGGGGGGAAGATTATTTAGGTTTCCATGGGTAAAAAATGGGAGGCGGGGGGGGGGGGGGGGGGCGTATAACAAGTCTGACTATAGGATTCGTATTCCTTGTTATTTTGCATACCGCACCTCAACATTCTCTTGTATGATGATAATATCGTTTTGATACCTAGGCTGCGTTGCTTCAGTAAACACACGAGGATGTTAAGAACAAATCGCTGAGGAAGAAGCGTTAGGAAATTTGCCAAAGCCGCTGGAAATGCCGCCTGAAGTGCCATGTCACCGTTGTAATCATCTATGGTTTCTGGACAGTGAAGTATGAAGGAATGTATAGCAGAGCTCCTGTGCACAGGTGTTGAGTAGTTAGTTGAGTAGTAAGTAGTACCAGGTAAGTTCATAAAAGTTTGCATATCTTGCAGTTCATTTGACACCAGAACGACCGTACGAAAATTACCATTATTTTCACAAGGGGCGTAAATTTGTTGTCCCCATCTTTGAGTGTTGTTCTAAAACGAGAAATAAACCATAGAATACGATGATGGCCAAGCAGTTCTGTGAAGCGTATGTTGAACCATAGCATTTTCTTTTCTGACTGAGCTGCGGAAAATGGGCTGCAAATTGGCGCCAGTTCTTGAATATTCTGCTCATAGAGAAAATGCTAGAATATTGATGCTGATCACAAAGTTCTCTGATGGACCGCAATATCGTTTTTTGTCCTTGAGCAACGGGAAACATGTAAAATGAAAATGTAGGTACCGTAGCGATAGGTCGTGTAAGCATTCTTTAATGGTTAAGGTTGATTCTGTTACGTTTGACTGGCGTGTACAGTTTAAATAAGGTTCCTCCTTTATTAACTGCGGTATTACACAATTTTTAGGTAAAACCCTTACATCTGATGACTTTTTCGTTATGCTTGCTGTCTGGCGGCTTGATTCAGGTTAAAGAGAGGTTGGTTAGTGAACACTAATGTCGAGTGTATTCTCGTGTAGCTTTAATTGATTAGAAATATCAGTAAGCACGTCATCGGACTGAAGGGATTAAAATTTGAAACCTGTAGCCTAACCAAGTAATATCAACTTAGAAAAAGTACTGGTAGAATATTGAATGCTACAAGGATTACACAGTTTTACTCTGTCAGTCATGTGTCATTAAGGGTCTTGTTGTGTACTTATTGTTTTTTCTTAGGTAACTTTAATCAATACTAGTATCGGCAAAGTTAGAACATCCTGGAAACAGACGGCTTTGTTCGCCGCTGCACAACCGGTTGGCGTTCAATTCAAAGCGAGGGTAGTCGTGCCGCTACCAATCAGAGCACCCGATTCATACCCTATACCCGAGGCCATGCCGGGACCAATAACTAGTCTTGTTGCATTCCGAGAATCCGTGCGCCGACCAATCACAGCGCCCCTTTGGCCCGGGCGCGGGAGCTTACCCCGCTCCCGCGGGACTGCGTCATTTGTCTTCTTGTCGTCGTGGTGTTTGTGGGTGAAGCAACCGGTTCTGCCTTTTGCCACCTGTTGTCCATTGGAACGACCTCCAACTTACCGAAGCCTACAAAGGGAGGATGGATGCGACCCCAACCCACGAAGTACGATGGATGATAACCGCAACCCACGAAGAGAGGAAGAGTATAGCCCTAATGCAAATGCCTCTCCACCAAAGGTGCTGCCTTCACGTTATTATATGGTAAGCATAAGACTTCATATATTTCCATACCAGATTGTTGCGGAAATATGTGTGAAATATCTAAAGTGCAGTTTACCTTCACTATATTTTTATATTGTTAGAGGATATTGATGTGTTTGTGTACTGACTGTCAAATGGTTTACATCTGGCTTCTCATGTTGGTGCCTAATATTAACCCGTTCATTTCAAGCGTTCAATACCCTTGAGGCAATTATTTCACTTTTACTCCAAGTAGGCTGAAAATTGCCATCTTCAAATATTTTCAAGATGCAACCATTTCATTTTTAAACCCCATTGCCATCTTGAATACATAGTTAAAATATGCTAATCACGATGGAGTACATGTAGCAGTCTTTTTGCCAAAGCTGCCAAACTTTAAGTATACTAAAAAAAATATCAAGTTGAAAATAAAGGATAAAATGTCATCGTTGTGAAGGTATTAAAAGGGAATATAGGTAAAGGTAAGTTTAAAGTTCATTGTATAGTATTTTGTTAATGTTCCCGCCAAAAACAAAATTACGAGATTTTACTCTGGAAGGTTAGGTTTTGAGTAAACTAATTTGCGGCGAAAATGCTGTAAAGTGACTTAGAATTGTGTTTAAAAAATCAATCTTGTAATTTTGTTTTTGGCTGAAATTATAAAAAGTTGCTAGTTGTGCGTGAAGCAATAAGTTGCCAATTATTGTAAAGAAAAGCACTTAAAAAAAGTTGCCAGTTAAAGTGTGAAGAAAAGTTGCCTATTACATGCGAAGAAAAGGTAAAATTATCGTTTCAACCCCTAACAGATCTTGAACCTTTTTTTCTTTTCGGTATTTTAGACAGTTAAGGCACTTCGGTTCTATTATCGCTTCAACTAATAATTGGGAGTTCTTGATCCGTTTTTTGGGTCAGTTTTCGAGAAACTACATTTCTCCATCCAGGAAATCTGACACAGCCACGTTGTAGACCATGTTATTCTGAATCTATTTCACTAGACATTTGTTTTCGGAAATGTATATTTAACGTAAAAATCTCATATTATTACCTTATTTGTTTCAAGCTTTCGCGGCGGTGTTTTTCCCTGTCACGGCACCTCCCGGGCGTGACGTCATGTCTACGGCTAATGAAATTAAAGTCAGCCAGAAGGTGGACCAATCAAATCATTTATAGCATTAGGAGATTTTCAAATTTCAAACATCCCATACTTTAATCAGTTCCACGTGGCGTCTTTTGGTAGTGGATGTGCTGTGAATGTGAGGCCATTTTTTTTTTTTTATAAGTCAGCAAACTGAATTTCCTACGCAGTCACGATGTTCTGCCTTTGTCCCCGACATGTAGGAAGTGTGCAAATGACCTACATTTCTTCAGTGGTGGTACTGTAAAGAATTTTAAGAGTTACCGTACGCAAATTCAAAGGAGCGGAGCTCACCTACATTTAAGATAAGATTAGGTTAGGTTGGTTTTGGTTAATGTTAGGTTTGGTTTGGTTAGGTTAGGTTAATAATGGGGGTCTGTAGGGTATACAGTTCAGCTCATGTCCTCGATTTTGAAACAAAATATTTTTGGTCAATTTTAGTGTGATTTGAATGAATTTGACACCTTTTTCGGATTTCACTTGTTTTAGTGGTAGGCTTGGGTAGGCCTATCTCCACAGCCAGTGATTTCCGACAAAAGTAAAGGTCAAATTCATTCAAATCACTAAAATTGACCAGAAAAAATATTTTTGGTTTCGAAATGGAGAAATGTAGTTTTGGGAAAATTGACCTATTTTATTCCTCAGGGATAGGTTAGGATCTTCAGGATTAAAATACGAATTTGCGAGAAAAATGCTATAGAAGAAGTGTCTTAGAATTGTCTAAAATGCTGAAAAAAGGTTCAAAATCTAATTGTTAGGGGTTTGGAACGATAATTTTATCATTCTTATTCCTGGTGAAAAGTCCCGTTACCTGTAAAGATAAGTTTCTAGTCATGTAAAAATTCCCAGTTGCGTGTGAAGTTTCAACAGTAATGTGAAAAAAAGTTTACAGTAAAACCTCTCAGATAGCGGCCATAATGGTCTGGCACAGTTGTCACTATCCACGAGACTGCAAACTTCTTACCTAAATAGTTCGCTACTTTTCTTCCCCTATTTCCGTTTTCAACCATATATAATATGCCACGTTCTCAGATCAACTTCTTGCTCTCTGAGTATGTGGGTCTAATATTGGGTTCTAAGATGGGTCCAGAGCATGCAACCAAAGGAACAGGACTTAAAGATAGGCTAACCAGTCTTACATGTATATCACCCTTAAATAATAGTAATTTGACAATACAGTATGGTAGATTACACTATATGAATTATAAGGATCTGGGTCTGGGTCTAGTGAGCTGGTATGATAACTTCAGGTGGCATCCAGGTGTGGGAGCTGTCTTGTCAGGTGTGTGCTCTCTGAAGGGGCGCGGGACCGCTATTTTACTCTTGTTCGTTGGATGAGGACTGCTGCGTGGTGTACAGAGAGGCCTTTCACTGGAGGGGCCTCTGTCGGTGTGTCAGCCCTTGGGGCTGGGGTCGAACAGGTCTAGTAGGCACGCTTGTGCCTGTTGTTGGCTGGCCAGCTTGTCTAGGGAGGTCTCGGCTGGGAGTTCTGGGGGCATCCCTCTTTGGCGTCTGGTCTCACCGTTGGGAGTCTGATGGGTTGCCTGCGGTCACTCCTCTCCTGGGAGCCTGTCAGAAGTTTCCTGCTGTCCCACCTCCTTCTGGAGTCTGACTGACTGGTGACTTAGGGGTGCTGGTTGTAATGAGTGTACCCCAGGACTTGCAGTAGGGCCATTTCAGACCTCTTCCATCAGTGACCCCACTGGGGAGCCTACCCTGCCCCCTGTGGTGCGGGGAGAGCGAGAGGGATGTCCTGCTCGGCCTTTGGAGGAGTGAGGCGAGCAAGGGGTGTGACCTGCCCGTTCTCTGGGGGAGTGAGGCAAGCAAGGGGTATGACCCTGTATAGGTGCCGAAGGTTCAGCAGATGAGGCCTGCACGGTGGGTGCATGGTTCTGCCTGTAGAGTGGTGTGCTTGAAGGGCACATCCTTTCTTCAAACCTTCCCCTGCTGCCCTAGGCTTCAGAGGTGAGGTTTGTAGGGTGGTCAGGGCCTCCCCGACTGGCATTGTGGTCGCTTCCGTGGTTCTGCTAGGCCCTGGGACTGCAGATGAAAGAAGCATGGTGGACGTCTTCTCCCCGGCGAGTACGGTGGGCAGGGTCGTGGTCCTGCTGGTTGCTGTATGTGAAAGGGGCACAGTGGGTGTCCTTTCCCTGATGAGCATGGTGGACGTCGTCGCGGTTCTACAGAAGGCAGTGGGTGAAGGGAGCACGGTGGGCATCCTTTCCCGGTGAGCATGGTGGGTGTTGTCGTGGTTCTGCTTTGGGAGTCTGCTAGCACACGGATCCTGCCCCAGTTCCGTTGAGTGCTGGTCCAGGTGGAGGTTAATGCGGCAAGGCAACGTACTTCTAGTCAGTTCTGTTGAGGGGAAGAAGGGCACGTGGAGGTTGGGGACGGATGTCTGTCTTGTCCCGATTGCTCATGAGATTGGGTGCGGAGTTGTCTGGAGGCAGCGGGTGAAGCATGTGGTAAGGGGTGGAAGAGACGCAGTGGCGATTCTGGTATGTGTGTGGTGTTGTGATGATGGTGACCTGGTAGGGGTTGGGAATGTTGATGATTGTGTAGGGGCCTGAGAATCGGTGTTAGTTTGTTAGGGATGGGTAGTTCGGCCACAATAACTAAGTCACAAAGCTTTCAGGAATTGATGGGGGTGATGTCAAGCTGAAGGTCTTGTTGGTTTTGTAGGTGATGCAGTGGGTGCCCGAGGTGGTGAAGGGGTTCAGATGTGGAGGGGGGCTGTAGGTGCTGTCGAGACTGGTAAGAGAAGGGGAGTTTCTCTGAACACTCATTCATGGGGGGTAATGCCATCTTCTCTAGGACAGGTGTTCATCCCCCAATGCAAAATTTTTATTTGAGCTGGCCATTCTTTATTTTTTGTTTCTCCTGGCTTGTACTTGGTTGAGGAAGGTTCAGTGACTTATTTCGCACATCCCGTTTCCCTGTGGCCAGTATGGGGAAGAGTGAGATAGTTTGTACCTGAAGATGGTGGTGAGTTCTTTCCATGTTTTGCTTGTAAACTCTGGGGTGTTGTCGGAGTGAAGGGCTTGGGGAATGGTGAAGTAGGGAAAAAACGTTTTAGACGAGGGCGTCGGCCATGGCAACGGTATGGTGCTCGTTGGCCAGGCAGGCAGTCGGGAATTTTGAATAGTTGTCCGTGAAAGCTTATGATGTAGCCTGCTTTAGGAGGGAGGGGCTCGACTATGTCTACGGACAAAATTTGCCACGGCTTGTGAGCAGTGATGTTTTCTGAAGGGCCTGGCGTCCATGTCACGTCCTTTCCTAGTGCACAAGCACAGCAGGCCTGTATGACTTGTTTGGCCAAGGTCGAGGGGCCAGGTGTCCAGTACATTAAACACTTGTAGGAGTTTCTTGGTCCCTAGATGTATGCCGTTGACTGAGTATTAGTGAGTCATCATTTCTAGGGTTGTGTCAGGATCGAGCACTATACAGTATGTCCACTATGGGTGAATAGGTGGTTGCTTTGTCAGTGTAGCTTAGAGAGTATTTGTGGTGGTATCCAGTTGGGGTGATCTTTGCCATTTTCATAGGAGGCTGGTAGCAGTGCTGATGGTGTTGATGGGCAACTGGGACAAGCCATTGGTGGTTGTAACTTGCTAGGCCAATACTCTATTGTAATCAGATTCCTCAAGGCTTTTTCTGCATCTGACTAACCGGGCGTTGTGAATCTCAGAATGGTGTAGCCATTTTAGAGGTTGGTGATCTGTTAGTATGATGTGAGTGCCTGTTAGATATGCTTGGAAGTGGTCCAAGGCCCAGACGGTGCTTAGGCATTCTTGTTTGGTGGTGGCATAGCTTTTTTGTGCCTGATTGAGAGTACGACTGGTGCAGGTGATGTGTTCTTGTTCTTCCTGGACTTGAGCAAGGATGGTGCTGATTGCTACTCGGGAAATGTCAGTATACTGGCAAAAAGGCAGGTTGTAGTCATAGAATGTGACGCTCGGGGCAGTGATGAGCGTGGTCTTGAAGGTGTGAAAAGCGTTGACGCAATTGTCTGTCCAGGTGAAAGGTTTGCCTTTTTTTTAGTCATGTCATGGGGTTTTGCGATGTTAGCAAACCCCTTCACGAAGCATCGATAGTAGGATGTGAGCCTGATAAAGGCACAGACTTCGTGGACATCTCGTGGTAGGGGGAGGTCTGCAATAGCACGCAGTTTGTCAGGATCAGGTGCTATACTTTCCTTGAAGATGACCTGTCCTAGGAAGGAGATGGACCATTCAAACAGAATGCATTTTAATGGTTTGAGCTTAAGCCCTTCATGTTGGATGCAAATGAGGTGAGGTGGTCAGCCCAGGTTCAGCTAGTGATGATAATGTCATCTAGGTATGCCAGGCAGATTTCCCAGGTGATGCCACTGAGAACTGACTCCATCATTTGGGGAAATGTTACCGGGGCATTGCAGAGTCCAAAGGGGAGGACGTTGAATTTGTAATGCTTTCCGTTGGCGGTCGAGAGAGCTGTGTGCTCTCTGTCCAGGTGTACAGGGACCTACGAGTATCCCGATTGGAAATCCAAGGTGGAGAGCCAGGATGCTCCGTATAAGTAGTTGGGGGAGTCATCTATCCTGGGTAGGGTGGGTGGCATCCTTTGTGGTCACATTAAGGTGTTGGTAATCTACACAACTCATGGTACCATCTTAACTAACATGACGGGAGAGGACCAGGGGCTGGTGGATGGGGATATGACACTGGCATGAGCATTTCCCGGACCTGCTGGTCTTCCTCAGCCTGCTTATAAGGGTTTTTCCTCCGAGACAGTTGGTGAATCGTTGGGCCTGTGGTGTAAATTTTGTATGTCAAGTATGTTATATGACCAATTTCCGCAGGTCCTGACGAGAAAAGGTCTTGAAAATCCAGGAGGAGGCGTCGGAGGCTGTCGGCTTGGTGTGGTGTCAGGTGGAGGAGGAGGGGTGCACATGGTTTGGCTTTTTCCATCTCTACTGATCCTTTAGGGAGGGTGAGATGGATGGTGGAAATAGTTGGCAATGCATATTGCCCCGAGGTGGGGGGGGTGGGGATGGGTGACAGTAGACAGGAGATGTGGAGGTTCCGGTGAGTCTGCTAAGGAGGAGCCAGGCCTCGTGCTGAGGAGGGATTACTAGTAAGGGAGGAGGCAGTGGTAGCAGGGAAAGTGGTGTGCAGAGGAGCAGGAAGGTTAGGAATAAGGGAGGGTGAGGTAGAAGACATAACGGGAGGAGAGTGAGATGGGGAAGGGTGTGGGAGCGAGGCCAGGGGGGGAGGGTTCTAATGACTTCTGGAAGTGGAGACGTCGATTGTAGCAGTCGATGTTGGTGCGTAGTTTCTACAGGAGGTCCAGCACTAGGTAGCTATCGTAAGCACTGCAGGCTGAGTTTCCCCACGGATAGGCAGGGGACCATCTCTCGCATTTACGAGATGAGCTGAAGTGGAGAGCTGTGGGTCAAAAGCCGAGGCTTGACAGGAGTAAAGTGGTGGAAGAGGTAGGATCTGGCTGCTCCCATGTCAACCAGTAGCTTTGCTTTGACCCCATTCAGTCTCATCTTACTGTAAACTGGGGGGTGATATTTTTGGGAGGTGGTTCTTGCCACCTTGGGGAGCTGTCCTAAAAATCCAGTTATGGCGCGTCTTCTTCGTGCGGCCCTACTTCACCAGGGTCGGAGTTCTTGGCAGAGGGTGTGTTGTCTTTGTCACAATTATCATCTATGGAGGAGACCTTGTGGCGCCCTTGGGTAGCTGTTTTTCGATGGGCAGCTTCAAGTTGTTCCCGTATGTCATGAATGGGGCACCAGTGATTACATGCTGAAAACTCTCACAGATTTATGGAGATAGGTTCGCATTTTCCTTAGGAGTGGGGGTGCCTTTTGGTGGGAGTGCGCTGGACATACTGGGTGTTGGTGAAATGGTTCGGGTGGTGGGCGTCCGTTGTTTTGGTTGTACTTTATGTGCTGGGACTCTGCTGACTGCGCCAATGTGTTGTGGAGTGGTTTGGGCAGCGAGAATACACCTGACTAGTTGAATATCTCCGTCGAGGTCTCGTTGGGTCGTTGATTGTGAAATGTTCTCTTACAGTGCTAGGGAGGATACTTAACAGTTGAAAATATGTTATTCCTGGGTGGCTGCATTGGCCTCCAGGTAAGCGGTGGTGACTAGTCGCCTAGCCTGGTTGAGTGTCGTCCAGGTTGCCATCACAGGTGAGGGCGTCAAGCTGGGACAAAGCTGCTACTTTTCCCAGTGATGGTGTGACTGCTTGTGTCACAATTTGTGTAAATTGTGCCCATGTCAGCTTGGGGATGATCTGTGTGGCGATACGTGAGGCTGCTTTTCGCAGGTGGGGTAGTGTTACAGCTGTTTTCTTTGTGTTCAGATCCAACATCCAATAGTAGTTTAATCATACATGTATTGTCCATTGCACTGTTCATGGTCCAGTTTCAGTAATTGTGCTTTCTCCTGACCGAATCTAGTGCCACCGCTGCCACCAGTGTTTTGCCACGTACTCAGAAATCAACTTCTTGCTCTCTGTGTATGTGGGTCTAAAATTGGGTTCTAGACTGGCTCTAGAGCATGCAACCAAAGGAACAGGGCTTAAAACACAGGCTAATCAGTCTTACATGTATAATAGCCACAAAAAATAGTGATGACCCAATACATTATGATAGGTTACACACATTATATATAAGGATCTGAGTCTGGGACTAGTGGTCTGGTAAGATAACTGTAGGTGGCACCCAGGTGTTGGTGTCTCATCAGGTGTGCACGACCACTATTTTACTCTTGATCATCGGGCGAGGGCTGCTGGGTGGTGTAGAGGGAGACCTTAAACTGCAGGTGCCTCCGTGGGTGTGTCGGCCCTTGGGTCTGGGCCTGAACAGGTATAGTAAGTGCGCTTCCTTGCACCTGCCTTTGGTGGAGGATGGTTTGTCGGCTTGTCTAGGGAGGTCTCGTCCGGGAGTTCTGGGTTCGTCCCTCTTCGTCTGGTGTCTGCTGTCTCGCCTTTGTTGGGAGTCCGACAGGGGCTGCATGCGGTCCTCTCCAGGGAGCCCGTCAGAGGTTTCCTGCTGTCTCACCTTCTTCAGGAGTCCGACAGTGACTGGTGACTCAGGGGCGCTGGTTATAATGAGTGCACCCCAGGACTCGCTATAGGGCCACTACAGACCACTTCCAGCAGTGACTTCACTGGGGAGCCTGCCCTGCCCCCTGTGGTGCGGGGAGAGCAAGAGGAACGTCCTGCTCGGTCTCTGGAGGGGTGAGGTGAACATGTGGGGGGAAAAAAAAGAAAAAGAAGTTTCCAGTTACGTGTGAGGAAAAAAGGTTCCTGTTAGGTGTGAAGAAGTTTCGCTGCGTGTGAAGGAAAAGGTTTCCCGATAGGTGTGAAAAATTGTGAAATGCAGTGAAAACCCTTATCTCCATCAGCATAGTGTATGCTTGTGATTGATAGTTTAGCTGTAGGCTATATATTTGTCAGTGTGGGAAGCTAGGGAAAAAATGTTCTGAAACGAGTGAAGCATGATGATAGATAGGGTACCCTATGATTATAATTGCAAATATCGTCCTTGGTAATTGTTAGGAGTATGGAGAACTGCAACATTTGCACAAATGTGCATCAGAGGTGCTCTGTCAAAGTATTTGCTTAGGCTTGTCAGATATCACTAATGCCTAGCAACTAATTACCTCTAATTCCCATTTCCAGAATATGTGGAAGAGAGTAAAGCTCAAGTGACTAGTATTTTGAAGTGGCAACCTCTGCCCCATACCACATCTTTAGGATGCAGAATGACCCCCGAAGAGAGTATGGAGAACTTCAGCTTTAGCACAGTTCTGCTTCAAAGGTGCCACATTCAACCCCATCACTACAGCTCATCAGTTGAAGGGTATACAAAATATATACAACTACCGGAGATCGTGGTCTCGGGAATGTGTGTGTGTAGGAAGTATCGTATGACGAATTTTGAAGTGTCCAACTTAAAATACGAGTCTAGGGAGTATAACATTTTTCAGATCTAATCTGTGGAGTAAGGATACACAAAGTCAGTAGTTAAAAAAATAAAAATAATAATAATAACCCGCCTAGTCCCATCGACGTACGGTGTACGTCGCTACTTTTTTCCGCAGACAGACCCAACGACGTACACTGTACGTCACGCAATTGCAAGGCCCATTTTGTGCACATTTTTCAACATTCGCGGGTGATTTTTGGTAGGCATATGTGGGAGACCTTCCTCTACCTGCTGTCAAGTGGGGATACTGCCTGGCCCCTCATAACCCCCCCTTCCCTTCCCTCCCCCCACATGGCAATTCACCTGTTAGCAGCAACCTAGCCAGTAAAGGTATGTTGCCCCACGGTCTCTCTAATGACGAAATTCACGGTGAAAGTGATTCCTGAGGTGGAGAACAAAGGAACAAAGAAGCTAGAGGTAGAAACAGAAGTGATGAGGTGGTAATGTCATAAAGGAAGGTGCCATATACTGGGGTTTTGGGTAAGTGAACAATGCTTATAAATGCCTATATTATTGTGTGAAAACCATTATAGACTTTTACTACACATAAATTCGTACCAAATAAATGAAATAAATACGTAATTTAAAGTGGCTTGAATTAGTCAACCCTTCCATAGTTCGTTTTCTTAGCCAGGTACCCTGAAAAAGAAGGAAAACGTAAGGTTGAGTGACACCTGTATCAACGTTTTTTTACCTCAGGATCACGATTTCACTATGAATTTTCGATGTTTCTCACCAAAAGCGAAGGTTTCAGCCAAAAAAAAAAGTAAAAAATCGGTCGGGATCTGGGGGTAGGCTGGGTAAAAAACCGGTCGGGACTTGGCGAAGATAATTGTAGAGGCAGAGTGGGAGTGAGTGTGCAGGTTGCAAAGGAGTGTGCATTACGTTATTTTGTGCTGTGTCTAGAGAGAAGCTAGGGGAAAAAACAATAGGAAATAGACTTTATGGAAAGTAAGTTAGATTTGAATTATCACAGCATAACAAAATGAAAATTACAAAAGAGCTGTCTTAAATATATTTTTTAGTAGCTGTATGTAAGGATGTAGGGTATATTTCTTACATTCAAGTTTTATTGCTCATACGTTCTTTCCCACAAGGATATGCCCCACACACTATCATCATATTGTTTCAGGTTGATTCGACCCTGTTTGACCACCATGCAGTAATGCCGTGTTGAAGATCCATAAGTTGGTACCTGTTATTCTGCAAGACGACATTGACCTTCATCTTGGATCAGCTGGATCTCAAGCAGTTATGCAAGACATGCACATGGGTGAATCACCATGGCTGTGGCAGATGTGTATTCAAGTAAGTAAATAATCTCCATTATCTTAACTATAAACTTAAGTGATCAAAATTGTAATTAATTATTTCTTTAGTGAAGACTGAGTATGATCTTTGATTCTTCCACATGATCAAGAAGTAGAATAGATGTTGGAAATGCCTATTACAAGATTTGTAACTCTAAGTAGGGCAGCAAGTATTTAAATATACATACACGTATATATTTTAAGGTAAAGTACTGTCGTGCTTAACAGTGTCGGCCAGTGGTGAGTGTGTGTGTGTGTTTTTTTTTACCCATAAACTGCAAGCCACATCTCAGATACTCTCCTGTTTATGTAAGCTTTAGGTTTGTCAAGGCATGTACAGTATTATATACTGTGCATATTTGTACATACATACTATATGGAACCATGTACAGCAAGTCGTTATGATATTTTGCTGCAAAATTGCAGTAAATGGTAGTTTGTTGCCTATTAAAGTTGATGTCGATGAAGCTGATTGGCTGTTCAGATCAAAATTGTTTAGGTGCAGTTGCTGAATGCAGAATTGTTTTTGATAAGAATATGTAATTGATAGGCACTTAACAGTAAATAAAAGGAGATACAGTACCTTATGTTAGTAGTTATAAGTTCTTTGTCATGTTAGAATAAAAAAAGTGAGAATATATCACTGCTGTCTGTTGTGAAATCTTGATTACTGAGTATGGATAATTTTTGTTTATAATAAGATTTGAGTTTGTATTGGTGAGATCATATCGTAAAACCTACTTGGATGTGCACGAATAGTTTACTGTAAAATAAACAGGAGACTGTCTGTAGTAAGTGGAAGTTTGTGACTGCAGGTTTTTAAGTTCTGACCCATTATAACAGGTACATGAACTGAAACAAGATATTTCTGTATCATGAAATGCTAAAAGTGGCTCATGGCAGTATTTATGTGACTCCTAGTGATGTTGTACAACTTTATATCTTAAACTGTACAAGTTAGTGCTCTAATATTTGACCTAAACATGACAATATAATTTTCACTTTGAGAATATTGACTTACTGCCATGGCATGGGTTTGAAAAGTAGCGCTGCAATTTATGGGTTCAATTTGTGTGTGATTATACTTTTTGTATACATTGTAAGTCAGCAAAAAAGCAGCATGCTACTTGAAATGCGTGAGGTAGAGGTAGGTCATGCAGACGACACCAACATTGCTGCAGACAACGGTGACACTCCCAGCCCCCAAAGGACTACCAGGGGTCCGCAGCCTACGCCAAGAGGGAACAGCTCTCTAGTGTCCCTCCCCGGCGCCCCTCTTGCTCCCAGCTGACGCCATGCCAAGGTAGCAGTAAAAGGCACCTAACAGTGAAAATAACAATGATTACTGGTAGAGTTTTTAAAATGGGACTTATACTGGGCAGCGTATACTGCGGATATTTAAGAATATAATTCGTGTGTGACCATATTAGTGGCGTGTGCAGACCGATATTTTGCTGATTTTGAAGTTTGTCAAAAACATTATTTGAATTGAAGTGCGATTTGAAAATGCTGCTTTGCGTTTTTCTCAGGATATTGAACAACGTCAGTGAACTAGCTTGCTTCTTAGTACACATGACATTACAATGATGTAAACAACTGACAGTAAATGACAGTCAGGATGAATGGTAGTAAGAATGAGTCTGCCTGAAAAATGCTTTTGGGTTCTTATATGAAGTAATTTCTGTAAAAACTTAGTACATTATGTTGATCAATCAATAAGTCAGAAGTGAGAGCAGTGGAAATGAGTTATTTGAGAGGACCATGTGGAGTCACATGGAGAGACAGACTAACAATTGAGGAAGTGAAGGAGCGTTGTGGTGTGGTTGTGGACGTGATAGGAAGCGTTAGGAGAAACACGTTAAGGTGGTTTGGGCATGTGGAGAGTGAAAGACTGACGAGGAGAGTGTATGTGAGTGACGTGGAGGGGGCGAGAGGGTGGGGGAGGCCGAGGATGGGATGGAGTGGAGAGGTACATGGGAGAGGGGTGTGTGAGTTGGGAGCAGGGTAGTGAAGTGGCGGGAGACAGAGCGACATGGAGGCGATTTGTTTGTGGCCACCCCGTGCGGGATTGAGGCGTCTGGCAGTAGATAGATAGATAGAATTGTTTGTAAGTACATTTACCATAATTGCATAAAGATTTGCCATAAGTATTGCCCGGAGTGATTTCCAGCTGTTTGTGAGTTGGATTTTCATGATCAAATCCAGTAGCTACGGATTTTATGGAATGGACAAACTTCCCCCAGATTGTCCAATGCGAGAGAGGGAAAAACAAATGTGGTCATCTGCATGTGAACCTCATGGACTGAAGGTTGAAGCTGCATTTTTCCTACAGTCCACGTTTGTTACGGAGTTGGAAGGGAGTTAAGGAATTTTAATATTTCATATGATGGAAGACTCCCTTGGGTGACTAGTCCATTGAGAGAACGAAAATTGTAATCCCAGTAAAATATCTATTTCCTGCTTATCTGAAACTCTTAAAATTTGAGGGTTTCTTGCTCCTCAATGTGAAAGTGGTGGACTCCAGCTTTAACTGCACTTTGCTCTAGTCCTCCATTATCCTTTTGGCAGTTAGGGGCATATATAGGGACTGATGTATGTGGACTTCTTTGGCACTGGGCGGGTTAAAGAACATGTACCGGATTTACATATAGACATTGCCGTAGATAATGCCTGGAGTTGACTTCCAGTTATTCATGAGTTGGATTTTTATTATCTTTAAATGCAGTAACGAGTTTAAATTTAAAATTGAGACTGGACAGACTTCCCTCAGACTGTCCAATGTGAGAGAGGGAAAACAAAAGTAAGAAAAGTTTATTTGACTAAGAACAGTAAAATTTCTATTTCCAGCTGATTTGAATGGGAAACTTGTAAAATTTTGAGCATATTGTGCTCACAATATGTGAAGGTGGTGGACTGCAGGTTTAAGCTGCACTTTCCTGTAGTCCTCCATTATCCTTTTGGTGGTTAGGTGTGGCAGTGGATGCAGGAAGAGAATTAGCTGTTGAGTTTTGAGAATTAAATTTAGAGAGAAATCTGTTACATGTATAGTCTTTAATGTAACTTAGGGTCGAGAAGAAGTGCTGTCTGAACCGGTAGATTACTGATTTTTGACCCCTTGAACAATTTCAGTGTTGGTGTCTGAACGTAAAGAAAAACATAAATTTGTTGTCCGGATTTTAGTATTTTTGCCAATTTTGATAAAGGCTGTCCAAACTTGCAAATCATATAGTAAGTCTCATGCGCAATTTTATCCAATTGAAGTACATATACCCCAATTACATATAGAAGTGCCGTAAATATTGCCTGGAGTTGACTTGCACTTATTCATAGGCTGGATTTTCATTATCTTCAGTACAGTAACTATAGTTTAAGTTTAAAAATTTTATGAGACAGACTTCCCTCAGATTGTTCGATGCGAGAGAGGGAAAAACAGAAGTGGTCATCTGTATGTGAACCTCATGGACTGCAGGTTGAAGCTGCATTTTTCCTACAGTCCACATTTGTTATGGAGTTGGAAGGGACTTAAGGAATATTTAGATTTCATATGATGGAAAACTCCCTTGAGTGACTAGGCCATTGAGAGAAAGAAAACTTTACCTTAATGTAATCCCAGTGAAATATCAATTTCCTGCTTATTTGAATGTGAAACAAAAATTTTGAGGATGTTTTGCACCTCTGTATGTGAAGGTGGTGGACTGCAGGCTTTAGCTGCACTTTCCTCTAGCCCTCAATTGTCCTTTTGGCGGTTAGGTGCTCATATAGAAGCTGGCTGACATATATGTACGTCGTTGCCACAGGGCAGGTTAAAGTAACATGTACTCAGTTACATAGAGACATTGCCATTGATGATGCCTGGAGTTGGCTTCCAGTTATTCATAGTTTGGATTTTCATTATCTTAAATGCAGTAACTAGAATTTAAATTAAAAAAATTTGAGACTTGACAGACTTCCCTTAGATTGTCTAATGTGAGATGGGGGAAAACATAAATGGTCATCTGCATGTGAACCTCATTGACTGCAGGTTGACTCTGCATTCTTCCCACAGTTCATGTTTGTTATGGAGTTGGAGTGAGTTAGGGAATCTTTAGATTCCGTACGATGGAAAACTCCCTCGGGTGACTATACCAAGCCCAGTAAAATTACTTTTTCCAGCTTATTCGAATGTGAAACTCGTAAAATTTTGAGGATATCGTGCTCATTAGTATGTGAAGGTAGTGGACTGCAGGTTTAAGCTGCACTTTCCTCTAGTCCTCCATTATCCTTTTGGCGGTTAGGTGTGGGAGTGGATGCAGGCAGAGAATGAGCTGTTGAGTTTTGTGAGAATGAAACTTAGAGATAAATCTATTACACGGATAGACTTTAATGTAACTTAGGATCAAGCAGAAGTGGTATCTGAACTGATAGACTGCTGATTTTGACCTCTTGACCAATGTCATTGTTGCTGTCAGAATGTAAAGAAGAAGAAATGTGCATTTCTTCTCCGATTTTAGTGTTTTTGCTAATTATGATAAATACTGTCCAAACTTTAAAATCGTACAGTATATGAAGTTTTATGGATGAGTTGAAAGAGGATAGACTGATAGAGAATAGGGTGAAATGGAAGCAATCATTGATGGCCACCGCATCTGGAAACAAGTGTGACTTAAAGAGACGGTAAATGATGCAGTGCAATATTGAATAAATGAATTCTAGGAAAAGAACTAGCTAGGTTAATTGGAAGGTAACTAGGACCGCAAATGGAGAGTTGTTAGAATAGACATGAGGAATTTTGTTGAAAGGAGTGATTGAGAATAAAATACAATATTGGAGAGTACAGAGATTCTTCGGGAGCTAACAGTGCTTGAAACGAATGTATAGGAGAGGATGAGGAAGATAGTGGAAGAGATTTGGAAGGCATACTAGATTAGCGACTAGACAGGTCAACGTGAAAGAGATATTAAGTTTATTTTATAGTGAATTCAGTTATAAAAATTGGATTAGATCCAGTGGTTGAGAAATATTTAGTAGACAGGAATAGTAGTGGAAGTGGCTTGAAAGGTGGACCAATTGAAAAGGAATACAGCGATAAAAATTGGACAGAACCAGTGCTTGTGACAAATATTTAGAAGACAGGAAAAGCATGGGAAGTGGCTTGAAAGGTGGACCAGGATTAGTTAGGAGACTCCAAGGATTTGCTATGAGGGAAAGAGATTGAAGGAACATTTGACACGATTAGGAATACAGCAAGAGAAAGGAAATGTAGGAGAGGATGAGAAAAGTAGTGGAGGAAATTTGGAAGGTATTTTGGATTAATTACTAGGAAGGCTGACTTGAAACAGATATAGTTAATCGAAAATGAACATTGATAATAATTGGACAGTACGAGTGCTTGAGACAAATATTTAGAAGACAGGAAGAGCAGAGGAAGTGGCTTGAAAAGTGGTCCATGTTTAGTTAGGAGGCTTCAAAGATTTGCTGTAAGGGAGAGGTTGAAGGAACATTTGACATGATTGGAAATACAGCAGAAAATTAAATACTAGTGCTTTAGAGAGAGAAAATCTTGGAGAGGATGAAGAAAGTGGAAGAGATTTGGAAAGGATCCTGGATTAATGGCTAGAAAGATTGACCCGGGAGATATTAGAATCATGTTTAATCGATAATGAACAGCGATAAAAATTGGAGTGAGCCAGCACTTGAGACAAATATTTAGAAGATTGAGGAAGTAAATGGCTTGGAAAGTGGTCCAAGGTTAGGAGACTCAAAGGATTTGCTGTGAGGGAAAGAGAATGAATATTTGACACAATCAAGAATACAGCAAGAAGGTATCCATGGTTGGTTAGGAGACCAGAAAGATTTGCCGTAAGGGAAGAGATGGAAGGAACATTTGAGACAAAATTTAATAGCAGTGCTTGAGACAAAGAATATGTTGGAGTGGATAATGATGAGGCTTGGAAGGTATCCGAAGAGAAAGGTTAGGAGACCAGAAAGGTCAATGCACGTTTGAGCAATGGATTAGTTGAGAGTAATGACTGCAAAATGGAAAATTACTTAGAAGGCGAGCTTGAGACGAAATATTGAGGAAAGATATCGGTGGAAGAGGCTTTGAGGTTGGACCAAGAGAAAGGAGGCAAGAAAGCAGTCATGAGGGAAAGAGATGTAAGGATTAGTTGAAATGGCCGTGGCAGGAAATATATAGTTTGGATGAGCAAGATATTTGTGTTAGAGGCTTGGCAGGTGGTCTAAGAAAAAGGTTAGTTAAGAGATTAGAAAGATTATTGCGAGGAAAAGACATGGGATCAGCTGAGAGAATGAATGCAGCGAGAAAAATTGGATAGTGTCGGAGACAGTTAATATTTAGGAAATAGCTGTCAGTGGAAGAAGGTTTGAAGTTGGCCCAAGATGAAGATTAGAAAGATTTGTTGGAAGAGATGGAAAAATCAGTTAAGATGAATACAGCCAGAAAAAGTGAGTTGAAATAGTGATTGAGATGAACTAGTTAAGAGGCTGAGGATATCAGTGGAAGAGGCTTGGAAGATTTAATGTCCCAGAAAGGTTAGTTAGGAAACATTTCTCACGAGGGGAAGAGATGGATAGAAGAGGCTTGGAAGGATTAATGTTGCCTCAAAAAGGTTTGTTAGGAGGCAAAGATTTCTCACAAGGGAAAGAGATGGATAGGCAATTTGAGAATGAATACAGTGAGAAAAATTGGATATGAGTGCTTGAGAATAAAATTTTTAGGAAACTGACTAGGTAGATACTGGAAGATGCTTGGAAGGTGGCCCAGGAGAAAGATTAGGAGACTAGAATGATTTGTTGCGGGGGAAGGAGTTGGAATTATCAGGTGAAACTATAATGACAAGAAATATTTAGGAGAGAATGAGGAAGGTATAGGTAGAAGAGACTTGGAAGGTGGTTCACGAAAAAAGTTAGGAGTCTAGAAGATTTTATTGCGAAAGGAGATTGATCAGTTGAGATGGTATTAAATATCGCTAGAAAAGTTGGAGAGGCTTGATTAAGAAATGGCTGTGAAAGATATCAGTGGAAGAGAGAGAAGGTGGCCCAAGAGGAAGGTTAGAACAGTAGAAAGATTTACGAGGGAAAGAGATGGAAGAATCTGATATGATAATGAATACAGTAAGAAAGATTGAATTAGAATGCTTGAGACAAATCTTTCGGAGAGACAAAGACACCAGTGGTAGAGAGAAGGTGGCCCAAGAGGAAGAACAGGAGAGATTTGTTATGAGGGAAAGAGATGGAAGAATGTGATATACTGAATACAATGTTTTGGAAAGACTGAGGAAGATATCAGTGGAAGAGACTTGGAATGTTTAATTTGGCACCAGAGAACATGTTGGACTTCAGTTTGAAATTGTAAATATGCAGTCCTCCATCCTCCTTTGGTTTGGAGAGGAGGACGTTGGCGTAACTGGACACTGGAATTGCCCAGTACAGTTGGTAAGCATGGGTTGACGGAGTTAGAAGTGAGTGAGAATCATTCTAGAAAGATTGGTTAAATCTGGGCAGTAATGTGATTAGGATATCTATGCCAGTAGAGGGACAGGAAAGTATTGGAAGAAGATTGAAAAAGTTGTTGTGGCTCCAGTGAACATGGTGGACTGCAGGCTGAAACATTCACTCAGCAGTTCACCATCCTCCTATCCACGATAGGGAAGGAGGTGAAGAACGTTAACTTTTAAACTGCTGCCAGGTTAAATTTGTTGGGAGAGAGGACTGATCAGGAAAATAAGAACAGTTGGTTAAGGGAGGGGGGATGACACTTATATGATAGGAAAAGTAGATGGAGATATGCCAGTACTAGAATAGAATAGAACTGTTTAGTGATGGAAAACAGTAAATGCCTTATAAGATTAGGATTCATTATGTAGTCGAATAACACCTAATCAAACCTAGAACTAACCATGACTAACGTAACTAATTGTAGCCTTACCCAGCCTAAACTTATGGAGTGTTTATAGTTTTGCACCCTAAGGCAGTTCTGTCATAATCTAGTACAGCTGTATTTTTGTTGTTATTTTCCTGTCCTGTAGGTGATGTGTTTTAAGTGTCAGGATATAGGATGGGAATAATGGTAGTGCAACCTCAGGCTTATTTGAACAATTGCCCTTCTACCACAGTCCATTATCCTCCTTTCAGTGGATAGGGAAGAAACTGAAGGATGATTGTAGCAGGAAGAGAGATAGGATAAGAATTTAGTTGAGGAAGAAATGGGAGAGGATGGGAAAATTTTGTTAGATCTGCATAGGAATAGGAGGAAGTAAGACCTGCTTAGGAATTGGTTGAGGGAGAAGGGACTGGGCCAGACATGGAGGGTTAGTAAAATAGGGTGATTAGTTAGGTGAGAAAGGAAAATATTATTAGAAGAGGACGGAACATTTGTCTGGAGAGAGTAAAGGAGTTGTGACGGATTGAGAACAGGTATAAGAAGTTTTCACCTGACATTGGGCCACTTGCACAACTTGAATACAATACAGTGTCATAGATACAAAAAAAAATCTGGTAGGTGAGAGTAAACGAGGTATAGTTGTTTTAGCCCCAACTCGATGGACAGCAAAGTGAAGTTAACCTTAGTACAACATCCCCATTTATGAAGAATATGAAGAGATATTCTTTAACTGTAAAAATAGAGGAAAGTGGGCAAAGATAAGTTGGAGTGGGAGGAAAAAGGCTTTAAGAAGATACAGGAAGGTTGGGAGTAGACAATGGAAGGACTGGAAGTGAGGTAACTGGAAAGATCATTCAGGAATGGGGAAGGAGAGAGCAAAGATTTTCCTCATTAATAAGAAGTGGGCCACTTTCACTAGTTTGTTACCAAGCCGTACCTGCACGAATTAAGTTAATGTGAAATATGAACTTCACGGACTGCAGATTGAGGTTGCCCTTCTCTGTCAGTCCGCCATCCTTTCATATCATAGGAGAGTTTGATGTGTTTTTACAGGAAGCGTGGAATAGAGCGGACAAATATCTGTCGGAAGCAGGAGGAAAAGGGATTAGGGAAGAGAGTGAATTGGAGAGTCTGCTCAGCAGAGGGAAGAGTGAGCAAAGGTTGCTCTGGTATGACTGTATTAGGAATAAGTTGAGTGAAGAAGTTAATGAAGAATAGAACTGGATGTTGAAAGATCAATCAAGATAGAGGCAGAGGTGAGCAAAGATGCTCAGAGAATGACTGGACTAGAAGTAGGGTGAAGAAATTATTGAAGAAGCAGGGGTGAACAAAGATACGTCAGAGAATGACTGGACTAGAAATACTGTAGGTTGAAGAAATTATTGATGAATAGAACTGGATGTGTTCAGGAGACAGGAAGGGGTGAGCAAAGATTGCTCTGGAATGGCTGGACTATACTTAGGAGCAGGATGAAGAAATTGAGGAATAAAGGTGGAGAGAGACAAGGACTCTTTAATTATTTATAAGTATGATGAAGAAATTTAGGAATAAAGGTGGAAAGAGACGAGGACAGAATAACTTAGTAGGTATATAGGATTGTTTCCCTCGTCTGACATCCGGGCTATTTCCACAATACTGAGCCATAGTTACGTGAAATTTGATGAGCCTCAGTAATGCGGGAGAAATAAGTCTCAGTTCCTCGTTAATAAGATCTGGGCCACTTCCACAAGTTTGTTACCAAGCCGTAGATGCATGATTAAGTTGATATGAAAAATGAACTTGACGGACTGCAGATTGCGGTTGCCCTTCTCTGTCAGTCTGCCATCCTTTCATGCAATAGGAGAGTTAAGTGAAGTGTTTTTACAGGAAGTGTATAGTGGAAAAATATGTCAAAACCTGGAGGAAAAGGGATTAGGGAAGTGAGTGAATTGGAGAGTTTGTTCAGTGGAGGAAGGATTGAACAAAGTTTGCTTAGGTATGACAGGATTAGGTGTAAGTTGAATGAAGAAATTGTTGAAGAACAGAACTGGATGTCGAAAGATCATTCAAGACAGAGGCAGGGGTGAGCAAAAATTGCTCAGAGAATGACTGGACTAGATGTAGGGTGAAGAAATGATTGAAGGAGCAGGGGTGAAGAAATATTGCTCAGAGAATGACTAGACTAGAAGTAGGGTTAATTAATTATTGAAGAATAGAACTGGATGTGGAAAGATCGTACAGGAGAGAGGAAGGGCTAAGCTAAGATAGCTCTGGAATGGCTGGACTATACTAAGGAATAGGATGAAGAAATTGAGGAATAAAGGTGAAAAGAGACGAGGATAGAATGATTGATTAGGTACACAGGATTATTTCCCTCGTCTGACGTCCGGGCTATTTGCACAATACCGAGCCATAGTTGCGTGAAATTCAATGAGCCTCAGGAATGCGGTAGAAATGTGTCTAGGTTCCTTGTTAATAATATCTTGGCCACTTCCACAAGTTCGTTACCAAGCCGTAGATACATGATTTAAGTTGACATAAAATATGATCTTGTCGGACTGCAGATTGCGGTTGCTCTTCTCTGTCAGTCCGCCATCCTTTCATATGATAGGAGCGTTAAGGGACGTGTTTTTACAGGAAGCGTGGAGTAGAGCTGACAAATCTCTGTAGGAAGCAGGAGCAAAAAGGGATTAGGGAAGTTAGTGAATTGGAGAGTCTGTTCAGTAGAGGGAATAGTGAGCAAAGGTTGCACAGGTATGACTGGATTAGGTATAAGTTGAATGAAGAAGTTACTGAAGAACAGAACTGGATGTCAAAAGATCATTCAAGACAGAGGCAGGGGTGAGCAAAGATGCTTAGAGAATGACTTGACTAGATGTAGGGTGAAGAAATTATTGAAGATGCAGGGGTGAGCAAAGATTGTTCAGAGAATGACTGGACTAGGACTCCGGTGACATAATTATTGAAGAATAGAACTGGATGTGGAAAGATCGTTTAGGAGAGAGGAAGGTCGGGCAAAGATTGCTCCGGAATGGCTGGACTATACTTAGGAATAGAATGAAGAAATTGAGGAATAAAGGTGGAGAGAGACGAGGACTCTTAATTACTTAGACGTATGATGAAGAAATTGAGGAATAATGGTGGAAAGAGACGAGGACAGAATGATTGAGTAGGTATATAGGATTATTTCCCTCGTCTGACATCCGGGCTGTTTCCGCAATACCTAGCCATAGTTGCGTGAAATTCAATGATCCTCAGGAATGCGGTTGAAACGAGTCTAGGTTCCTCGTTAATAAGATCTGGGCCACTTCCACATGTTTGTTACAATCCGTACCTTCACGAATTAAAGTTGATGTGAAACATAAACTTGACGGACTGCAGATTGAGGTTGCCCTTCTCTGTCAGTCTGTCATCCTTTCATATGATAGGAGAGTTAAGGGATGTGTTTATACAGGAAGCGTGAAGTATAGTGGACGAATATGTATCGGAACCTGGAGGAAAAAGGGATTAGGGAAGGGAGTGAATTGGAGAGTTTGTTCAGTGGAGGAAGGATTGAGCAAAGTTTGCTTAGGTATGACAGGGTTAGGTGTATGTGGAATGAAGAAGTTATTGAAGAACTGAACTGGATGTCGAAAGATCATTCAAGACAGAGGTAGGGGTGAGCAAAGAAATTTTCAGAGAATGACTGGACTAGATGTATGGTGAAGAAATTATTGAAGAAGCAGGGGTGAGCAAATATTGTTCAGAGAATGACTGGACTAGAAGGAGGGTGAATTAATTATTGAAGAATAGAACTGGATGTGGAAAGATCATTCAGGAGAGAGGAAGGGCTGAGCAAAGATAGCTCCAGAATGGCTGGACTATACTTAGGAGTAGGATGAAGAAACTGAGGAATAAAGGTGAAAAGAGACGAGGACAGAATGTTTGAGTAGGTATACAGGATTATTTCCCTCGTCTGTCATGCAGGGTATTTCCACAGTACCGAGCCATAGTTGCGTGAGATTCAGTTAGCCTCAGGAATGCGGTAGAAATGTGTCTACGTTCATTGTTAATATCTTGGCCACTTCCACAAGTTTGTTACCAAGCCGTAGGTGCATTAATTAAGTTGATATGAAATATGATGTTGAAGGACTGCAGATTGCTGTTGCCCTTCTCTGTCAGTCCGCCATCCTTTCATATGATAGAAGCGGTAAGGGACGTGTTTTTATAGTTAGTGTGGACTAGAGCTGACAAATATCTGTCGTAAGCAGGAGCAAAAAGGGATTAGGGAAGTTAGTCAATTGGCGAGTTTGTTCAGTAGACGGAAGAGTGAGCAAAGGTTGCACAGGTATGACTAGATATAAGTTGAATGAAGAAGTTATTGAAGAACAGAACTGGATGTCGAAAGATCATTCAAGACAGAGGTAGGGGTGAGCAAAAAAATTTTCAGAGAATGACTGGACTAGATGTATGGTGAAGAAATGATTGAAGAAGCAGGGGTGAGCAAATATTGTTCAGAGAATGACTGGACTAGAAGAAGGGTGAATTAATTATTGAAGAATAGAACTGGATGTGGAAAGATCATTCAGGAGAGAGGAAGGGCTGAGCAAAGATAGCTCCAGAATGGCTGGACTATACTTAGGAGTAGGATGAAGAAACTGAGGAATAAAGGTGAAAAGAGACGAGGACAGAATGTTTGAGTAGGTATACAGGATTATTTCCCTCGTCTGACATGCAGGGTATTTCCACAGTACCGAGCCATAGTTGCGTGAGATTCAGTTAGCCTCAGGAATGCGGTAGAAATGTGTCTGCGTTCATTGTTAATATCTTGGCCACTTCCACAAGTTTGTTACCAAGCCGTAGGTGCATTAATTAAGTTGATATGAAATATGATGTTGAAGGACTGCAGATTGCTGTTGCCCTTCTCTGTCAGCCCGCCATCCTTTCATATGATAGGAGCGTTAAGGGACGTGTTTTTATAGTTAGTGTGGAATAGAGCTGACAAATATCTGTCGTAAGCAGGAGCAAAAAGGAATTAGGGAAGTTAGTGAATTGGCGAGTTTGTTCAGTAGACGGAAGAGTGAGCAAAGGTTGCACAGGTATGACTAGATATAAGTTGAATGAAGAAGTTATTGAAGAACAGAAATGGATGTCAAAATATCATTCAAGACAGGCTGGGGTGAGCAAAGATGCTTAGAGAAAGGTTGGACTAGAAGTAGGGTGAAGAAATTATTGAAGAAGTAGGGGTGAACAAAGACTGTTCAGAGAATGACTGAACTAGGACTAGGGTGAAATAATTATTGAAGAATAGAACTAGATTTGGAATGATCATTCAGGAGAGACGAAGGGCTGGGCAAAGATTGCTCTGGAATGGTTGGACTATACTTAGGAGTAGAATGAAGAAATTGAGGAATAAAGGTGGAGAGAGACGAGGACTTAATTACTTAGACCTTTGATGAAGAAATTGAGGAATAATGGTGGAAAGAGATGAGGATAGAATGATTGAGTAGGTATATAGGATTATTTCCCTTGTCTGACATCCGGGCTGTCTCCACAATACCTAGCCATAGTTGCGTGAAATTCGATGAGCGTCAGGTATGCGGTAGAAATGAGTCTAGGTTCCTCGTTAATAAGATCTGGGCCTCATACACATGTTTGTTACCAAGCCGTACCTGCACGAATTAAGTTGATGTGAAACACGAACTTGACAGACTGCAGATTGAGGTTGCCCTTGTCAGTCCGTCATCCTTTCATATGATAGGAGAGATAAGGGATGTGTTTTTACAGGAAGCGTGGACTATAGCAGACAATAATGTGTCGGAACCTGGAGGAAAAAGGGATTTGGGAAGTGAGTGAATTGCAGAGTTTGTTCAGTGGAGGAAGGATTGAGCAAAGTTTGCTTAGGTATGACAGGATTAGGTGTAAGTTGAATGAAGAAATTATTGAAGAACAGAACTGGATTTTGAAAGGTCATTCAAGACAGAGGCAGGGGTAAGCAGAAATTGTTCAAAGAATGACTGGACTAGATATATGGTGAAGAAATTATTGAAGAAGCAGGGGTGAGCAAATATTGTTCAGAGAATGATTGGACTAGAAGGAGGGTGAATTAATTATTGAAGAATAGAACTGGATGTGGAAAGATCATTCAGGAGAGAGGTAGGGCTGAGGAAAGATAGCTCTGGAATGGCTGGACTATACTTAGAAGTAGGATGAAGAAATTGAGGAATAAAGGTGGAAAGAGATGAGGACAGAATGACTGAGTATGTGTACGGGATTATTTCCCTCGTCTGACTTGCAAGCTATTTCCACAATACCAAGGTATAGTTGCGTGAAATTCAATGAGCCTCAGGAATGCCGTAGATATGTGTCTAGGTTCCTCGTTAATAAGATCTTGGCCACTTCCACAAGTCTGTTACCGCGCCGTAGCTGCATTAATTAAGTTGTTGTGAAATATGATGTTGACGCCCTTCTCTGTCAGTCCGCCATCCTTTCATATGATAGGAGAGTTAAAGGACCTGTTTTTACAGGAAGTGTGGAATAGGGTGGACAGATATCTGTTGGAACCTAGAGAATAAAGGGATTACGGAAATTAGTTAATTGGAGAGTCCGTACAGTAGAGGAAGAGTGAGCAAAGGTTGCTCAGGTATGACTGGATTACGTATAAGTTGAATGAAGAAGTTATTGAAGAACAGAACTGTATGTCAAAAGATCATTCAAGACAGAGGCAGGGGTGATTAAAGATGCTTAGAGAATGACTGGACTAGAAGTATCTTAAAGAAATTATTGAAGAAGCAGGGGTGAGGAAAGGATGCTCAGAGAATGAGTGGTCTAGGACTAGGGTGAAATAACTATTGAAGAATAGAACTGGGTGTGGAAAGATCATTCAGGAGAGAGGAAGGGCGGGCAAAGATTACTCCAGAATGGCTTGTGTATACTTAGGATTAGAATGAAGAAATTGAGGAATAAAGGTTGAGAGAGACAGAATGACTGAGTAGGTATATAGGATTATTTCCCTCGTCTGATATCCGGGCTATTTCCACAATTCCGAGCCATAGTTGTGTGAAATTCGATGATCTTCATGAATGCAGTAGAAATGAGTCTAGGTTCTTCGTTAATAAGGTCTGGTCAACTTCCACAAATTTGTTACCAAACCGTTGGTGTATGAATTAAGCTGATATGAAAAATGAACTTGACCGAGTACAGTTTGCGGTTGTGCCCTTTCCTGTCAGTCCGCCTTTCTCCTCTAATATGATGTGAGAGTTAAGGGACATATTTTTACAGGAACCGTGGAATAGAGCAGACTAATATCTGTCGGAACCAGGTGGGAAATGGGATTAGGGAAGTTTAGGATTGATGGGGAAGGCTAGGGAAGTGAGTGAATTGGAGGTTTTTCAGTAGAGGGAGGAGTGAGAGAAGATTGCTCAAGAATGACTGGATTGGGTATGGTTGGAAGTTGAATGAAAAAATTACTGAGGACTGGAAGTGGAAAAATAATTCATGAGACAGGAAGGAATGAGCAAAGATTGCTTTGGAATGAATGACTGGACTTAGAACAGATTGTTTAAAAGTAGGGTGATGAAAAGATTCAGAAGGAATAGAATTGCAAAGATAAGACATAAGGATTGTGAATCGATATACTGTATTGGAAGTTTGTTTTTACCGAAAAGATCTGGACCACTTCTCCTACTTGAATACGGAAGCTGTAGATGCATGAAATTCTGTGAGCCTTAGGACTGAGTCTTGGTTACTGCTCTAGTCAGATCTGAGCCATTTCCACATCTTGAATAGTAAAATTTAGCCACACGGTATGTGATAAGGTTTTTGTACAAAATAGGAGTGAGTTCTTGAATACTGATTTACAAAGATATGTGCCTCATTTAAAAGTTTTAATGCTTAGTAGTAGTTGCAAGAAGTTTTATCTGTATAATTCAGTATAATGAAGAAATGAAAATACTGTAGGCATCTAACTTTGAAATTCATACATAATGTCAAGGATATATTTATCATAGATCTGTGTAATATGATAAGATTAGGAAACAGGAATGAGAAAAGTGCCTGAAGTGCATTCCTCATCAGGATGCATAAGGAAGGGGGAAGCTGGCAGTTGGGTTTATGTGGTGCTGCTGTGGATTGAAAGTTTTGGGCTGTGGATCAGTAGGTGGAAGTGGGTTCTCGATTGTCCGCATGAGTGGAAAGAGTCGTTCTGAGTACTTTGGAAAGGTACGACTCTGACCCCGTGGAACCTGCGAGGTGGAAACCCTTTGGGTTGCTCACTGCCGTTTCCTGCTGTGATACACCTTGAACCGATTTCCCAGTTGTTCCACTGTCTACTTCAGGTTTATCCTGAAATAGAGTCCCAGTCATTTCCCCTCCCACTTCTGGTTTATCTCGAGGTGGGGTTCCATCCTTCTTTGAGTTTTCAAAGTAGGGTCCCCTCAGTGGGGTATTGGATAGTAGAAAGAAATTACAAGAATTTATCACAAAAGGTATAGATTGTAGGGTTAGGCAAGGTAGAAAGAAGAGTTAGTAGTGGCGATCTCAGGCTGTTGCGAATGTGAACCCAGTGGACTGTAGGTCAGTGATAGTTACTCAGTCCACCAATCTCTTTATGGGGAATAGGGAGTATAGATTGAGAGACAGTTGTATATTATGAGGCAGTACCATTGCCTAATATTGGTGCTACCATGTGCACAGTAGAAGCGCAAGGTATAATGCATATGTACCAGACTGCACGATAAAAGCACTGGATGAGTACGATGTAAACATAGGATGACCACGATGTAAGTACAGGATGGGCATGATAAAAGCACTGAATGAATGATAATGCGATGATATAATCACAGAATGAGACCGAGAAGCATAGGATGGGCACGATGTAAGTGTAGGATGAGCATGATAGAAGCACAGGATGACCACGATAGAAGCACAGGATGACCGTGATGTAAGCACGGGATGACCGTGATGTAAGCACGGGATGACCGTGCTGTAAGCACAGGATGACAGCAATGTAAGCACAGGATGAATACGATGTAAGCACAGGATGAGAATGATATAAGGACAGGATGCACAAGGTAAAAGTACTAACAGCAGATTAATAAAGCTGGACATGCAGGGCAAAAGACTAGCTGAGCATAAAGACTAGAAGAGTTGGAATGAACACTATATGAGCATGAAAATTTCTAGTGGTTGAAGGAATAATATCAGTTCAGTATGAGCCTATTTAGTAGCTGTTGATTCTTTGGTTCATGTATACTAATGCATTTCACTATTAACCTACACCACAATATAAACAATTGGGCAGAAATTGATTTCAGTTATATCGGCATATGCTCCACAGGTAGGATTGGATGACGCAGAGAAGGATAGATTTTGGGATGATTTAATACGTGTAGTGAGTGGTATGGGTGATGATGAGGTAGTGGTTCTGGGAGGGGATTTAAATGGTCATGTGGGTGAAGCAGCTCAAGGTTATGAAGGAGTCCATGGAGGATGTGCATATGGTGTGAGGAATGCGGAAGGGGAAAGAATACTCAAGTTTGTGGAGGCTATGGACATGATTGTGTGCAACACACGTTTTAGGAAAAGAATCAGCCGGTTGATTACGTACTAGTCCGGGGGAAATAGTAGTCAGATAGATTATTTTCTGGTCAGGAGGGTTGATAGGAGATTAGTGAGGGATGTTAAAGTTATAGGAAGCGAGGAGTGTGTGCAGCAGCACAAACTGTTGATTTGTGACATGGTGCTTAAGGAACGAGTGATGAGAAGAAGGACATATGTACCTAGGAGGAAAATATGGAAGCTGGGAAACCAATCAGTAAGGGATGCCTTTTATAGTGAGATGAGGAGAGTGGTGGCTGAACAGGAAGCCGTAGATAGAGGCGCTAATGAATAGTATAGAGCCCTTAAGAACAACCTCTTGAGAGTTACCGATGCAATATGCGGTTGGACAAGAGGCCCACTAAGACATAAAGTAACTTGGTGGTGGGATGAGGGTGTAGAAGCTGCAGTTAAGGAGAAAAGAAGGCTTTTCGGGAATGGAAGAATGGTGGTAACAGGGAGGAGTACTTGGCTGCCAAGCGCAGGGCTAGAAGAGAGGTATACAGGGCGAAGTCTGAGTCACAGAGACTTTTACTTGATCTAAATCGTGGAGAAAGGAAAAATATGATTTTTAGGGTGGCAAATCAGGTGAAGAGGGATAATCGGGACATTGTAGGTGAGCAGTGTGTGAAAAATGATGATGGAAGGGTGGTGGTGAGCAGTGAGGGTATTAAAGATGCATGGAGAGAGCATTATAGCCGATTGTTGAATGAGGAGTTTGATTGGGATAGAGAATATTTGGAGCCCGCTAATCTAGTGCTTGGCCCTTGGCCTTTGATTGACGCTGCTACTGTGAGTCAAGCAATAGGCAGGATGCGGGTGGGGAAGGCGGCAGGTGTGTCTGGGTTGACTGCCGAAATGTTGAAGGCCTCAAGGGGATACTGGGGTGAGGTTAGTCACTGACCTGATAAATAGGATTATATATGAGTGTGTTGTCTCAGATGAATGGCTGAAGAGTGTAATTGTAAATGTATACAAAGGAAAGGGTGATGCCCTGAAAAGGGGAAATTACAGAGGTATAAAGCTCTTAGATCAGATAATGAAA
>JAGKTI010000898.1:0-12079 GCA_018397915.1 Birgus latro
ATTCGCGCATGATCACTTCAGATAATCTCGACCAGTAAAAAAATAATTACCCCTAAAAACATTGCTTCTGCTACAATTAGTCGTCGTACTAGGCAAGTCGCTGTCGGCTGCAGGCTGATTGGCTACTAGGTCCTCAAATGAGATTTATGTACAGGGACCCAAATTGTGTTGACTGTAATGCCAGCCTACCCTCATCTCTGCCCTCTGACTGTTTGCTACTTCCCTGCTCTGTCTGCTTGCCTCCTGTTATGTTTATATGCCTATCTGCTTTCTGAATCCCCAAACATCCTTCCTGCTCTACCTGCATGCTCCACCATGTGTGTGTTCTTCTTTGCATGCCCTCATGCTCTAACTGCACTCCCTCTCACATCTTCCAACCTACCTGTCATGTCTGTCTTCCCTCTTATCAAGTGCCCACTACCAAGAAGCAACCTGCCTGCCCTCTTCCTTCCAGTCTTACTGTTTCTATCCTTCAAGTCTTACTGTTTCTATAACTCGTGTTCATCCGACACTTGAATTGTAGCCTGAAAAGAAACAAATCGTGAGAACTACTCATATAAGCTTCAAAGTGAATTATGTAATGGATAATTTTTTGAAAACTTGGCACTTAAGGTGAGCAGCCATTTGTCCCTAAGTATCCAAGAATATCCACACCTTACCCATGACGGAAAAGCCCATCTGATCAAACCTGGAACCAGGATGGGTGGAACAGCACAGACTCAAAACTGTTTTGAACCTCTATGGGCATCTTTCCATGAAGTGTCCTTCATATGACCCAATCCATTTACAGAATTGGGTAAAAACATTACCTTTACTCCTCTCACACATGCATGGCATTTACTAGTCACTCATACACCCCACATAAACACAAGTATGCACTTACTAACCACACACAATGCAGCAACACCCCCTCCCCTTAAGCCCACACAAGTGCAGTACTCCACACAGGCAAATAGGTCTGAGCATATGCTCAAATCTAACCCACGATTTTATTTTGAGTGATTTTTAGATTTCATAATGCATATCAAGATGAACACGAATAATTTATTTCTGAAGACAACAAAGTCCTTTGCAATGTGACTACTCTCAGAAATGGATGGTTGAATTGCACAAACTCGCTTCTTACCGAGCTCCTGGGAGATACTTGAATGAAGCTTGCCACACTACATAATTGAAAACAATATTTAAGTTTTGCTCCTACCACTGACCTGCATCTGATGCATGCAGATAACAGTCAGTAATGGTACCCCATTGTAAAAGTTATGAGATCCCTTTATCATTTCAGAACTCAGAAATCTGAAGCTTTAAGGGAAAAAGATGGAAGTATCAAATGAATGTGCACCTGGGATGACTGGTTATCTATATGTAGTGTTAGTGATTTTGTAGCAGAACTATAAATGCAGAGAATAGCATTCCCATACTTTAGTGATTACTAAGCTAACCATAAACTGCATTTGTATTACACAATCTTTTTTCATGTGTTGTAACCAAGTAACCCCTATCCCTTGGGAAAGGAAAAAAAAAAAGTATATACAATATTTACAACCTCACTAGAAAGGTGTAGAGATTTGAGGTGTTCACATTAAATATGGGAGATATGAGTAGGGTCTTACAAATAAGCAGACGAAACAGAATTCGCACCAATGGATCCGAACTATAAATTCTGATTTTGTATGGATATAGGAAGAAAATGGTTGTTAATAGTGGATGAGTGGAACAAGATACCAAGTGATTTACTTGCTGTCCTTTCCATCAACTTTCAAGATGAAGCTAGATACTGTATATATAACAGGTATGGGCTGAACGGAGACATTTTTGGCTGTCAGCCCTCATTTGAAACAAGAAAAATAAATAAAAATATTGCAGTAAAAAATATATAAAACTTCATTTATTTCACAAAAAAAATAAAAATTAATACTGCAGTAATAAAAATATAAAACAAAACTCCAATTCTTTCATTATACTGCACTAAAAAAATATATGAATAAAACAAAACTTCATTTCTTTTATTAATTCATACATACTGTGCATAAATACTTAAATGAGATCTTGAGGAAAACTGAAGCACCAAAAGCAACTGTTATTGTAAATTACTACGACCCTTCTAGTAACATATTTTGCTTTTTTTTTTTTTTTGCTTAAAAAAAAGATAAAAAGTACACTTAGTACACTAATATCCAGTACCAATGTACAGTTTTTGTTCAAAGTATTATATAAATAATTCACGCAGAACAAGATAAATCAATAATAAACAGTTTCACGGATATGATGACAATGGTAATATCAGATGAGACTGGAGTCCAACTTGATGATCACCCACCTAGATTTTTAAAAAAAAAATAATAATAATAATAAGGGAGCACTACAACAAAACCTGTTAATTTCATTACACACATCAGTAAAAAAAAGCTGGCATCATAGTTTTCAGCCGAAAGATGGTATAAACATCATAATCAAACATATATTCATTATACTACAGAAATTATTAAATTCATCATATACATTTTTCATATTCATTGATCAGCAAACTCTCCTTCACCAAACGACCTGTAAAACATCTATAATCCATCTTAACAAAATATCTGCCTGGAGCTTACCATACTTAAAGAGAGAAGTCTGGTGTAATCCAAAAAAATGTACAAAGTACAGTATATCCCTGGAGTAGAGGAACCCAATTTGCAGGTTTTACAATGGTTGACTATTTTCTTATCTTCTGACTGATGCATAGATCATGCAGTTCTGTAACACAATCCTGAAAAAAAATTTTGAAGTTACAAAAGAGGGACACTTCTCCACTGATCATATGGCTAAAATGACCTCAGTCATTTATGCTATTTCATTACTTTTCAATGTAGGTAAGAGATGAAACATCATCTATCCACATAACTTTATAAAAATAAAACCTAGAAATAACATACCTGACCACAAAACCAGTAAATTCAATAACTTCATATAGGCAGATGGTCCAGTCAGCTGCACCTACCCAGCATGAATACAATACATGCCACTTTCTAAGCCCTGAAAAATGTAGTTGCATTAGGTTTCATTCAATATCAGTTCACTGTACTTTTTTTTTTTTTGAAATAACAGAACAGAGGAAGGAAAAGTGAAAAAAAAAAATACTAATAATCCATACACCAGATTACTGATGTCCTCCATTCATGAAATATCTGTAACAGTTGGACCTGAACAGCTGTACGTTGAAGTTTGGGGGGAAACAACTCTGGGGAAGAGAGTTCCAGGGAGATGCAGTTCGGGGAATAAAAGAATTCTGATAGGCGGAAGTTCTGCAATATGGCTGTGTGACAATCCAGTCATGAGCGCTGCCAGATGCCCATGTAGCACGAGGGAAGGCATGGAGAGGTGGCACAATGGACGCAACTTCGTCTGAGCATTAGCCATAACAATATCTGTAAAATAATGGAAGGGAGGCAACATTCCTTCTTACTCTTAGGGGAGGTCAATTATTTGTAATAGCAGGGTTATTAATAATTCCAACAGCTTTCTTCTGAATTTTGTCTAGTTGTTTTAATGCAACCTCTCCACATCCATTCCACAAGGGTAAGCAATATTCAAGCTGAGAGCACACATGACTTGTAAATTAAAGCTATCTGCTTGTCAGTGAAGAAGTTATGGACTCTGTATAATAATCCAAGTTTCTTTGAGGCAGTTTTAGCAAGTGATCTGACATAAGAGGTCCAGCTGAGGGCACTGTTAAGTGAGATGCCGAGAATTTCAATACTTTTGGAAACGAGAATATTAGTAGCATTGAAGGTAATATGTGAATCAGGCAATATCTCTCTATT
Organism: Birgus latro; assembly: GCA_018397915.1. Lineage (NCBI taxonomy): Eukaryota > Metazoa > Arthropoda > Malacostraca > Decapoda > Coenobitidae > Birgus > Birgus latro. Next base: position 3,807 of record JAGKTI010000898.1, read on the forward strand.
AGTAAATTGTATATATTTGGTTTTACTAGCATTTAATGAGACAAGGTTGTTTTGTCCCCATTCACTGATCATAGATAAGTCTTGATTTATGGAGATGGCTGTGCTGAGTTCGGGGAATAAAAGAATTCTGATAGGCGGAAGTTCTGCAATACGGCTGTGTGACAATCCAGTCATGAGCGCTGCCAGATGCCCGTGTAGCACAAGGGAAGGCATGGAGAGGTGGCACAATGGACGCAACTTCGTCTGAGCATTAGCCATAAAAATATCTGTAAAATAATGGAAGGGAGGCAACATTCCTTCTTACTCTTAGGGGAGGTCAATTATTTGTAATAGCAGGGTTATTAATAATTCCAACAGCTTTCTTCTGAATTTTGTCTAGTTGTTTTAATGCAACCTCTCCACATCCATTCCACAAGGGTAAGCAATAATCAAGCTGAGAGCACACATGACTTGTAAATTAAAGCTATCTGCTTGTCAGTGAAGAAGTTATGGACTCTGTATAATAATCCAAGTTTCTTTGAGGCAGTTTTAGCAAGTGATCTGACATAAGAGGTCCAGCTGAGGGCACTGTTAAGTGAGATGCCGAGAATTTCAATAATTTTGGAAATGAGAATATTAGTAGCATTGAAGGTAATATGTGAATCAGGCAATATCTCTCTATTAGTAAATTGTATATATTTGGTCTTACTAGCATTTAATGAGACAAGGTTGTTTTGTCCCCATTCACTGATCATAGATAAGTCTTGATTTATGGAGATGGCTGTGCTGAGTTGAGAATTGGAGATATCAGACTTTGTAAATGGGTGTCTGAGTGTGAATGAATGGTGAAGTGTTGAGTCATCTGCATATGAATGGATAGGAAGGACTGTGGGTGACAGTTAAAAGATCATTAATATGAACCAGGAACAGGGTTGGTGCCACACGTTAGTCCATAGCAAGGGAGTTTGGACAGCAGGGAACGATGCCACTCTGTCGAAAACCTTGGAAATATCAAGGGCTACTGCATGAGTTTCTCCATATAGGTCGACTGACTGATGGATGGCGAGTCAGGAGATTGAGTATGTCAATGGTGAATCTTTTGTGGCAAAAACCATATTGTTTATTGCTGAATAAGTTATTGGATTCAAGGTGTTTAACTATATGATTAATGATTAAAATTTCAAATACTTTACCCAGAGAAGATGTGACAGCTATTGGTCTGTAATCAGAGGAACTTCTTTTCTTTGGAAATGGGAGGATATTGGCTTCTTTCCATGAATTTGGGAATGAAGAAGTACGTATGCATAGTCTGAATAGTTTAGCAAGAACAAGTGCGAATTCTGGGGAATACTTTTTCAAAACAATTGGAGGAATTCCATCTGGGCCTGGAGCTTTGTTGGGAGGTAAGTTGTCTAGGACGGATTTTACGTATCTTGTCAGTATTTTAAGTGGAACAGTATCGGGAGAGTCAAGTTCTAGTACTGGGATGTTCTGACTGACTTCCTCTATAGTAGAATTTCTGACAAATGTACTGGCAAAGATATTTGCTTTCCTATGTGGTTCATTTGTAAAGTTGCCATCTGAAGACTTTAGTGGGGGAATGGATGATGACTTGTTAAAGTTACTGAATGAATTAAGAGATGATCAGAATATTCTATTTTCATTAAGGTTGTTAAGTAGTTTTGATGCATGAATATGAAGAAAGTTTGATTTAGCGAGATTTATTACAGCTTTTGCATGGTTTCTAGCAATTTTAAATTGACAGATTCAGATGTTTTTTATTTTAAGTAAGTGTCATATGCCAATGACTTTTGGTATGCTCGTCTTGCACAGTTGTTATCAAACCATTTTGGAGAGTTCTGTCTTTTAGTGAACTGCTGACTTGGTATGAACAAATCCATACCACCAGCTAGTATTATATCACTAATATGGGACTGCGTAGAATTGGCATCACTAGAGATCAGGTACATAATAACCTCAGATTACCTGAACAGCAAAACTAATCTGCAATGTTTCACAAGATTTCCAATGTATGAATGGTTCACTGCTCCAATGCCCCACAATAATGTCAACATATGTTAATAATGTTGTCTTTCTTTCCTTCATTTCTTCCTCTTCCTTCTGCCTATGGGTGACCCTACACTGAGTGACAAGCCAAATGGATTCCTGTACACCAGGAAACCATTTACTACGCTGGGTGGTAACCATATAACCAAATTATGGCACATGGTGGTTTAGTAGGTAATTAAGGTTTTCCAATTGGATTGACCTCATGTAGGTTTATATCCAAGGAGTGGTTAGGGTTTACTGCTCAAGTAATGTCACTCAGGGATGAGTGAGGCTGGTCACTCTCATCTTTTATGTCACGGCCAACTTGCCTAGCCCTGGGCTCCTATGTTCCTCATGGGGCAGCATAGGATTGGATGACTAATGGATAGTTGAATGAAAGGAGTAAATCTGAAGGTGGACAAGGCATGGTAAATAGGTGCACGAGAGGACTGGTTGGATCAAGTTTGTATGGAGTGCATGACAAGGAATTGGCATCCCTTGATCTCTATATCTAACACTTATTATGAAGCTACCTATGAAAGTGCAGCTACAAAGTGGATCCAGGATTCTGTGGACTGGAATGGTGAGTTAAAGAGTGAGTGGCCCATTTCACTTAGCATGTCATTGATTAGTCCTACTGCTACGATCCCCCCCCTCCCATTTTCTGGACCAATCTCATCCCACTTCTCTGCCACAAATGAAATGACACTGTCCTGCCAGCACAGTGAAGTAAACTTCAATGCACTGATTTAATTACTATATTAAACAACAGGGTACAAATTTTTAATTCATATTTTTGCCTTTTGTAAGAATGCAACATCAGGTGAAACTAATACCTCTATTCTTCCTCCCTTGAGGAGGGTGGTGGGGCTACCCCCTAATACCTAACCTGAAACCAGTAACTTTACAATTGACCAATATGGCAATGTGGGAAAAGCAACTGTGATATCTACTGCATATGCACAGCTGTCATCCAGTAATATAGTCGGCAACTCTTGATCCACCACACTGGGTTCAGCTGATTAACTAAGGAAAGACAACACTTTAAACAAACTGAGAAACTTCAAGGGACTGAATTGAGTACAACATTCACAGTGTGTTCAGTAATAAAAATATTGACATTCGGGCACCTAAGAGCTGTGATTCACTCTATACAACATAACATAAGGTATCAAGCTGCTGAACCACCACATTCATCATCTAATCCTGTGTTGTCCCATAAGGGGGGTAGAAGCTCACGGCTAAGTTAGTCCTGACATTTAATATGACAACGACCAGCCTCACTCATCCCTGAGTGGAATTCTACAAGCAATAAACCCCAACCACTCTTCGGACATAAACCTGCACTGGCTCAATTCGATTGGAGTGAATCACCCACTAAACCACCAGGTGCCATATATTGTCATATGGTTATCACCCAGTGTAGTAAATGGTTTCCCGGTGTACAGGAAACCATTTGGCTTGTCACTCAGTGTAGAGTCAATGCAGACAGAAGGAAGAGGAAAGAATGAAGGAAAGAAAGAGAGAGAGAAGAGGAAAGGAAGAGAGGAAACAGCAGTCATCCAAGAGCAGCACTATATCCAGTGAGTGGATGGCAAGTGTTCCCACCTACCACTACAAATTACACTAAAGATAAATTTTTTTTTTTTTTTTACATGTCCAACTCTGGGCAAAGGCTTTAGGGGCTACTTCTCAGGGGCAATGACCTATTCCAAGGCCCAGTAGTCCTCCTACACCTCTACATGTCACCACTTTTGCGCAAACATCCAAAATCCATTTTGAATACATGCTAGGGCTGTCTCATACAGGATTGGTGTATTGGTATTAGGGGGGGTATTTTTACGACATGTCAGCGGGTCATCTGGTAGATTAGGAAAGTCAGCTTTTAGGAAATTCAAATCCTTAAACTGTTCCCTGCCCCAAACGAGATTCAATCCTAGGTCCATGAGGACTGCATGCCGCCTCTCTACCGATTCAGAAACCGCCCCCCCCATAATTATATCCAGAATACTCCATATCCAAGTCAAACCTATAGCCAAGTTAACCACTTCCAAATGATGATACCTTATTCAATTATTGCTTTTTCAGTCCCCTTGCTGTGAAGGGATCAGTGATGATTTATTTAGCTCTATATAACTACAAAATCATTGGAATGAAACAGCTTAATTTATTCTGGCCACGACATGACTGGCATCCAAGCTTTGCTATTATGTTCCACAGTACTCCATCATGGATTCCTGAGAGAATACTCTTCCCCAACTTGCTGACCAAAAGTATGTTTGTCATTAACTTTGGTGGATGATAATGTGGGGAATGAAAATAAATGAAATAAAGCTGCATTACATATCCCTTACCTGAAGATTACTGCTGGTAGTGACTCATGAAATCATAACCGCCATCCCTGAAACAAAATCAACATTAGCTCAGAAGTTCACCAACTACACTATACAACTTTTTAAAGTGTCACAAAACCCAATCAGTGGTCAGTGGATATGAACAAACAGTAATGAGTCAATTAACTGAGTTTAGAAACTCTATGGAATACATAGGAAAGTCCAGCTATCTATCTATCTATAGCCAAATGCTAAATCAGTATGGTACTCTAAGGATGCATTCTAACAGTCTGGTGGGATGTGCTGGTCGTAAACACAGTGAGGGAGAGAAAAACATATAAAAAAAATCAGATGAGCATATCCAGAAAGAAATGTGTACTGGGAGAGCCAGAAGAAAATAAAAATGAAAATAATAATAATAATAATGAAATGATAATGTTACATTTAACTGAATCCAAGCATGTCACCAGGATAAAAGTACACCTTGTGATTTCATCACGGAGCTTTGGGGAACATATCCCTTCAGCGGGGTAGACAAAATATTGCTCTGGCACCATCAGAAATACTCCATGTGGTATACAAAACCATCAAGAGTTTGCGCTAGTGCTGTATTACAGTACAATATATCACACGTTCATGCTTCTTAACCCATGGATTGCACAATTATTATTTTTTTTTAAATCCCACACCATGTTGTGAAAAAATAAATAAACTTCAAATGGCTCTACACTAAGTGACAAACCAAATGGTTTTCTGTAACCAGGAAACTATTTCCAACACTGAGTGGTAACCATATTAACCTCTTCATTACCGAAGTCGATAAGGTTTACGCTTGTAAACCTAGAAAAAGTTCTGGCGAGGAACCGAATAATTGTAAGGTTTACGGTGGTAAACCTGATAAGCATAGGGAGGTATAGGAGGGTAGGAGTGTTGGTTTTGGGGTTACTGGAGAGACTTGGGTTGTAAGAACTGGCAACTTGACTCTGACGTCATTCTCCTTGTCATGGCCATATCAGAGTCCATGCCAGGCCATGATTGACATCATTTGGGTATTTTGGATATGAATTATTATTTCTAATGTTTTGGGCATATATATAGACCTATATGGTATGATATAAACTGAAAAAAATAGTTGCACTAGGCATATCAGCACATGGTTACCATGACAACCATCCTCCTAGGCCCCACAACCAACCAGCAGCCAGTTCTCACCCGCAACCCCTCAGTTTCCCCCAAGTTGCATGCTGTGTCCGAGTGTGTTTTTTTTGGCTGTTCTTGCGTGATCATGGAATCATCTGATACTGATGACGAATTTGATACAAAGCTTGCTAGTGAGTTAGATGAGTCTGACGACAATGAAACTCAATCAGACATAGCAGTGAGTGAGTCAGACGATGATTATATACCAGAAAACGACAGTGATAGCGAGAGTACGAGTGATGAAAGCGAGATAGATAATTGCTCAAATCCCAGCCCTGTAGGCTCGCCACTGTTGCAGAGTCCCTCAGGACCTGCCTTCACCCTCTTGTCGGATCCGTTTGCAGATCAAAGGCCACCTCCACTACCTACACTTCACCTGGACTTTCCCAACGTACATCCTGCAGTGTATCAACGCCACAAGGAGCAACATATGAGTACTGTATATACCTTTTTATGTCTGCAAAGTCTATATTTATAGGAACAATGAAAGTTTAGTAAAGTATATATATATCCCTACACGTATACTACTATAGGAAATGTATTTCAAATCATGCACAGTGTATCTCGTGGTCAACATGTACTTGAGAATATAAAATGAAAAACAGCGCACTTATGATAAATGATAACCCCCCACGCACACGCATGAACTTCCGGGAATTCGGTTTGACGGAGGGAGAGAGGGGCGGCTGGGGGTGGGGGGCACGGTAATGAAGGGGTTAAGGGGTGAAGTGGAACTTATGGTGCCCCTGCTAGCTGGGTGGTAGAAGCAAATGTGCCATCCATTCAAGAAACAAACTTCAATTTTCCTTGCACCTTGGTGCAGCAAGACACTGAGCCACAAGGAAACATCTGTTCACTACAAAGGACAGTCCTGCAAGGGTGGTTGCATGCCTGCAGTTGATGGGTTTGCCTGGCCACACAGACTGAGGTTGACTGACATCAAGCAAAATTACACAACTAAGTAAACTCACCTGAGCAATACAGTTCAGTGAATGTAATAGAAAAGTGGATCACAGCAGGCAGATCCTGCTCTGCAAGATGCCATTTTATTCACTGCCAACCCCAAGCTGTGAAAAATCATTACTTTAAAATACTGTCATCAAATACTTCTCCATATATTTAGGTTATCAGCATCAGATTACAATATCGTCAAATTTGTTTCAGAGACTCTAGTCTGAAAAATATGTTAATTTCATCACATACTGTAAAACACTAAGTAAAAGGTGAGGCAAGAATGAGTAAATTTAAGACTGTATAAAATAACTATCATCTACAACCCCCAAATGAGAAACTATGCATGATTTTTTATATAATAACTATCATCTACAACCCCCAAATGAGAACCTACGCATGATTTTTTATAAAATAACTATCATCTACAACTCCAAATGAGAAACTATTGATGATTTTTTAATGATTCTTTAAATACTTTATATCTGGATCCTACCTCTTACAGTATTTTATGCAGGAACTGGTTAAAACAATGACACGGGATTAAGATTAAAAACCATCAAATAAATACTATACTGTACTTACAGCACACTGAAGCTGGACAATTTAATTCTGCCTAGATCTGGCCAAGTTCACAAGTCATTTCCCACTGCACTCAATCTGAAAACTGAAGATATTCATAAATTTAGAAATGCAACTAAAACATTAGCTATTCTGATTGTTAAGACAAAGATAGAAAAATAAGCTCCTCTTCCACTCTCCAAACTCTCTCTCACCCAACCCACCAAACCCTTTTTGGCCAGCATAGGAGTCCTGGGCTAGGCTACTCAGTTCCAAGCTAAGGGTGACCAGCCTCTTTCACCCAAGTGGTGGTATGTGAGCAATAAACCACAAACATCTGGGATGTTAAAACTTTGAGGACCCTATCCAGCTGAAGTGTCATACAATATACCACCTGGCATCATTTGGTTCCATAGGTATCAAGCAAAAAAGTGGTTTCCTGGGTAACAAGATATCATCTGACCTGTCACTCAATGCAGTAACCTGAAGGCTGCACTAAAATGAGTAGATGGTCAATATCCCCCTTTGCCAAACAGAAATGTAACTACCTCAAATAAAATCTAATGTCTGCTGTCTAAAGCCATGGCACATCAGATTGGTGCTGGAGAGGGATATGCAGTGGCAGATATAATTGGGTGGTAGTCATACAGACTTCCCTCAACTTCTGTCTGCCTGCCACTGGGTTCATGTCCAGGTGACACTGGGGCCAAAATAATCAGACTGATGTATAAGGTTTAAATAATCATTTACCCATTTAACTCAGAAAGTACCAATTCAACTGTAGCTAATACCAGGCAATTCCTATTCAGCTCAGCTCTGAAGGGCATTTGGGTCACAAAAAATTTCAGTAACCTGCTTAGTCCACACCTCTAATTCCAACTGCAGCCAGTTTTATTCAGCTTCAGAAATACATTCCCAGGCTATGGATGTTAATGTATAAAGCTGTTTTAAAACCAAGGCTTTGGCCCAAGTTTGCTGGTCAAGCATCCCCTACTTCTTTACCCTTTAGTAACCAAATTTCAAGCTAAACTGTTTCGTTTTCGTTTTTGAAGGCTCCAACATGCTTGCATGTGTCGGCCTTGGTCACCTAATGGCGGCTCTCCACGCTGCTCGATCTCTGGCAGCCTCCCTATTCAGTCCCTTAACCCTTAAGTCACATTTAATGACCTCGTCCCATGTCTTTCTCGGTCTACCCCTCCC
>JAGKTI010000898.1:17079-60945 GCA_018397915.1 Birgus latro
TAATCAATCTACTCACTCTTTTTCTAAAATGTGTGTTGCACACAATCATGTCCATAGCCTCCCCAAACTCGAGTATTCTTTCCCCTTCCGCATTCCTCACACCATATGCACATCCTCCATGGACTCCTTCATAACCTTGAGCTGCTTCACCAACATGACCATTTAAATCCCCTGCCAGAACCACTACCTCATCATCACCCATACCACTTACTACACGTATTAAATCATCCCAAAATCTATCCTTCTCTGCGTCATCCAATCTTACCTGCGGAGCATATGCTGATATAACTGAAACAATCCCCGTCCGATCAAAATTTTCACTACTATTATCCTATCACTTACTCTCATGACATTCATAACATACTCCACCCATTTCTCCGCAACCAACACACCCACACCCCCATATCCGTCAGTTCCCCCCTGCCAAAACAGCTTATAGTAGCAATCCTTCCCAGCAATCTTTCTGGCTGATCCACCCCTGTACCGAACTTCCTGCAAACAAGCCACATCCACCCACCTCCTACTAAATGCCTCAACAACTTCCCCCGCTCTTCCCCTCAAACTTCCCACATTCCACGAGCCCACCCTAAACCCCCTGGGTGATTTGCTGTCCTCAGGCTTGCTTTGATGCTTGTTATTGTACTTGGTCATAGTCGGTAAGATAAAGGGGGGTAAACATTCCAAAGGCCCAGCCCACTGCACAGTCCTAGGTCCAGGCAATGGATCTGGGACCCCTAGCCCACCAGCTTACTAGTGGCTGTGGTAGTGGCCTCGGGGCACCCTGCCAGGACACCTGCAGGGACACCCTCCAAGTGCGCCTTGGCACTGCAACTGCCCCACCATTATACACTCACTGCCCTTGCTGGCGTCAACCCCTGTAACGTTGTGGGGTACGTTGTGTGATACGTAAAGTGCCTGTGGTGTAGTGCATATGATAATTAGAGGAAATGTTTGGGAGAGTATGCTGGTCTACTCTCCATGTTACTGTCACACTGAAAAGGTCAGCAAGGGAGGATGATTAGGAAGCTAGTGAAAGGAGCTCCAGCTCTCACTATCACCAGCATTCCATTCCCCTTGGGAGTACTACCCTGTTCAGCCCGTGCTACAGCCTCCTCCTACAAGTTAGTTGTTTTTACGGGGTGGGGCACTAACCCACCACCAACCCTTTCAGTTGCCTCTTACGACAAGCAGGGATACTGGAGGAGAATTCATGAAACCCCCTACCCCCAGGGGGTATATATAACATACTGTAATACTGTACAGTATATGGAAGTTCAAAACCTAAAGTTCTGAGCTACAAGCTTCAAATCCTTTTGTCTGATGTCATGGAATTTTCATCCTCATAGAATACTGTGGAATGGCATGCTCATGGCTGGGGGGAGTTTTTTTTTTTACCCATGTAACATGTAACTGAGGTGTCATTACATGTGAACCTGTACTGCATGTATATAATAAACTGTGGCGCAAGGGATCTTGTCCATGCACCTGATGCACAACTACATGTTGGTCGATTCAAACTGTCTTGACTTCCAAAAATAACGTAGCAGTCACTTAACTGTTAATTGCAGAAGGATCATCACAGTTTATGGGCTAACATGCCAATCCAAAAAGGATCATGTGAACATAATAATCATCTGTATCACTTCCTGCAGTCTCAATTTGCCCAAAAAGTCAAATAAAACTTGCAAAGCGATTTTTTTCTCCCAACGCATGGAAGGACACAACCTGGAACTAGCTGTATCCATGTACCAATTGGGTTAATATTTACAGTAGATATAAACCCTGTGAAAAGTGTATGGACACAGCAAATGAACGTGAGAAAGCAAAGTACAGTACAGTAATCCCTTGATAATTATCTGCACAGTCCGTATCCGCTCATCAGGCCTTGACTATATTATAACCGTAACCAGATTTATTTGTCTGTAACCGTCCATAAAAGCTCTGGCGGACGCCAACAAAGCAAAAGAAATTTGTTCTGTGGCCTACCGGTTTCTGCATACACATGCAGGTAATAGAACCTAACCCACAAGGAGAGCAAGAATGGCTGTACGTATCCCTCACGTATGGCCAAAAGCACCCAGCCACCCCAATCAACGGAAACAAACCAGCCGCACTCGATGAAAACAGACGTAAACCATAAGGTGAGCGCGAATGGCTGTACAGTTTCTTACCAAAAGGTGAAAGTTCACAGGCCGGCCAGATTGATGGGAACGTAACACAGAGCTCATCTCAACACCAAGGAAAAAGCGCCTGTCCGCCTCCCCACCAACTGGTGAAAGTCCCATCGCATCCCTCACTTCTCCCCCTCCCCAGTCCCTCCTCCAACCCTTTCCATGCTCACAGCCAGCCAGCTTTTCCTCCCTCCCTCTCTCTCAGTCCTCCCCCACCCTTCTGTCGCCTACCATCCCCGCACAAGTGTTTTAATTTTTTGCAATTTATTTGATTACTATTGGCCGCGTTGAAATTCCGAAGTGACCACAAGAAAGCTAATCAAATTCTGCATAGTGTGGGCAATATTTTGCACTAGGATGCTGGGGAATATATTTAAAGATATTCTTTACTCTCCAAAAAGTTTAGTCTCACTGGTTTTCTGTACTTTTACTTATCAGTTTTGTGTGTTATTAGCTTATCTTTTAGTATAAACACTGGCGAAGATGGCGGTATACAATTTATACCAATATAACCAATTTCTGGGGAACATTGATATTGAAAATTTTCTTTGTGAACAGTCATTACTCTTACTGTCTCAGAAACTTTTTGAATTCCCGAGGGGGTTAAAAATATTGCAACCACAGTCTTCACTGATTCTTTGTGGATTTTTGTTGTTTACGCATTGCTTTCTTAGCGTCTGGCATTACAGTGGATATTCCCATGTGTGTTTTGATGTCTAAATTCAGATGAAAGACCAGAGAACACTGCCAAAATAAAAGAGGGGTACTGTACACTATAGGTAGGATTTTTGTGGATTTTTGTTATGTATTGTTTTCTTTGTGACTAGCATTACACTGGATATTCCCATGTGTGTTTTGATGTCCAAATACTGCTGAAAGTAGAGGTACTGTGCATATCGGCAGAGTTTTTGTAGTTATTTATGCACATTTTTCTTAGCGTATAATAATATACTGCTTATTGCAATGTGTGCTTTGATGTCTAAATACATCAAAAAGGCCTCAGAACACAGCCAAAATTAGGATGGGCATTGTACATATTGGTAGATTTTTTTTTTTAAAGGTACTGCTTTCTTAGTGTTTAGGATTATACTGCATATTGCAATGTGTGTTTTGACATCTAAAAAAAGCCAAAAGAGCCACAGAACACTGTCAAAATTAGGAGGGGTACTGTGGTACCGTACAGTTGTGATCAGAATCACCTATCCTCTGGTACCCGATGCCTCAGGCTGGCTTCTTTAAGCGTGGCAAGTCACAGCGGAGTAAGAGGGGCTGAGAGGGAGGGGCCAATGAGAGAGAAGGAAAGGTGGGTAGGAGGGCAAGTGATGGTGCTGTCGAGGCATGCTGCCAAACTTGGCAAAACACCTTGACAGTAGGAAATACCTGTTAACTTTAGCACATTTTTGCTCTGCACCCTAACTTTTTACAGTATTTAGTGCTAAATTAAGCTCCAAATTTTTTACAGCATTTCAGATGAGTGTACAAAGCATGTGGTGATATTATTTATATATTTTCCAAATAAAAGTGCCAATCTGGCAATTCATCACACAGATTTCCATCCGTATTACCTTGAAGCCACAAGCAACATCCCCACCATCCTCCTGATACACTTCCTACATGTAACCTTATCTCTGCGCCTTCCATTCACAATCCTTTTGTAAGATACATTCATTATCAATCCCACTTATGCTGGCATCATAAAAGTAAGTTTGTGCTTTGCAATTAGAGCCTGGGGGAACATGAGTAGCAAAGGTTGCTCTGGCATGTAAAAGAAAACCCTACATGGTAAAAAACCACACAGGCATTCACTAGAGTCATATTATGCTTCATGCTATTTACATGGCAAGTTTACACAAAGCTTTAAGTGTATTTCTTACCCCCGAACGAACAGCAACATTAAAAACCACTCCTGGATGATTTATCCTTTCCTTGGCACCAACCTATCAAAAAAAAAGAGAGAGAGAAGGTTAAAAAATGGCAAAACTAAATAAACAATAAACATTACATCTTGTGTGCAGAATTACAAAAACGCAGCTTCATAAAAGACCTCGGCTGGTGACAACCGACGATGGCAGACACACTGACAACTGAGACATTACATCAGTTACAAATAGGAGATGCTGCATTAAATTAAAAAAGCACAGATACTACATATCACCAGACTGTTTAATTTTTTATTTTATTTTGCAGGCAATGCATAACATTCCCATACGGGTGTTTTTTCATAATAAAATTGTGTACAAATATTTCTCATTCATTTAAGGCGAGTCCTGTCCCTAATAATGTGGTCACAAAATACTTTGCTATGTTGTTCAGAAGTTTTGTGGAGTTGGTTACATATATATCATGGGATCAAACGTTTATCAGTTTTACACGTATGTATGAATATTTCTTGATTCATATTTTTATTCAAATGCTTCCAGTGGTCACCAGCGAGGATAAGAGAAAAATAATATTTTCATCAAACAGACTAGTTCCCATGGACAGAGATCACAGGGTCAAAGGAACAAACTCGGCAAAGAATCTACGATTTGTCTCTCAACTCATACATGCAGAAACGTTTCAAAATCTGAGAAGCAAATAATAGTTACTAAATGTGTGATGTCCCCATTACTGTATGTGTGATGTCCCCATGGTTGTCCAATATATAAGTATAAATAAATATATATATGGATGGGGTGATGAAAGAAGGAGCACAAATTATGGAGAGAGGGATGGCACTGGTAATAAATGGTGATGGATGGAATATCTCAAATTTGTTGTATGCTGATGATGCAGTACTAAAGTTGTGGTGCATGACTTTGAGGTTGTCATTATCGTACCCTGGCAACCCACCATTCAAAAGTGCGTCCGATTTCGTATCAAATTTTACATGAATCATCCGATTTCATATCAAATTTTACATGAATCGTCCGATTTCGTATCAAATTTTACATGAATTACATTGTTATGCACAAATATATTATACACATTATTATACCTGAATCACGTGAGTTTCATTTTATACACAAAATCAGACGCACTTTTGAATGGTAGGTTGCCAGGGCACGATAATAACGACCTCATAGTCGCGTGCCGCAACTATACTTGCAAATACCGCACAAGAACGTGGTGGACTAGTGCAGAGTTTTGCTAATGTCTGTGAATGTCGTGCCTGGAGTATGAATGTAGAAAAGAGTAAAGTGATGGTTACTGAGAGACAAAGTGAATCCCAGTGTGATTTTAGCAGATGAGAGAGACTGGAATTGGTGAAAGTTCAAATACCTGTGTACAGTGATAGAAAAGAGAGGAAAATGTGCAAAAAATGTGGAAAGTAGAGTAAAACAAGAAAGGAAAGTAGCTGGTGCTACGGAGGCCCTGATAAGAAACAGAGGTATGAGTGTTGCAGCTGCACGAGGCTTACAAGTGGTGGTGTCAACTTTTACAGATGGATGAGAGACTATGGTGTGGCATGAAAATGAAAAGTCAAGAGCAAGAGCAGAAAAGATGGGACTGCTGAGGAATGTATGTGGAGTACAGAGAGTGGATAGGATATAAAATAATGTGATCCACGAAAGATGTGAAGTGAGGAAGTCTGTGGACACCAGAATCGAAGAGAGTGTACTGAAATGGTATGGTCATGTGGAGAGAATGGATAACAGAGTGGTGAAGAGAATGGATAACAATAGAGTGGTGAAGAGAATGGATAACAAGAGTGGTGAAGAGAATGGATAACAATAGAGTGGTGAAGAGAATGGATAACAATAGAGTGGTGAAGAGAATGGATAACCATCGAGTGGTGAAAAAGGTACATATGAATGAGTTTGGCGGAGCAAGGCGGCAAGGCAGGCCAAGGAGAAGGTGGAAGGATATGGTGGACGAGTGTGTGAGGAAGAGAGGTATGGAAGTCAGTGAGGCTAGGGGGACTGACAAGAGATCGAGCTGGCTGGATGAATACCGTGAGAAGCACATGCTCAGGGATTTGGCACCCCTTTTTAACATGACAGTGTCCGGATTCACTATGGGATAGATTAATATGAAGTGGTGGATGTTTTTGACGTACTCTATGGGATACGCTTATATGAAGCTACAGAATGTGGCAAATGTTTTTGGCATATCAGATGGAGCCAGGTTTCCAGGGGCTTGAATGATGAGTGAATGCAAGCGTGGCCCATTGGATGGGTACACTAAGGTTGTCTGGACACTGCTACTCCTCACCCTGCCCTAGGGTGGGAAAGGAGGTCCAAATGATGATGATGATTAGCATTATTCAGAGACTATGCGCATAATACAGCTTATATTTCACAAATACCAACCATTATAACGACTGCTTTAATCTGTCATATATAGGGTAAATAACAATCAGTATGACTAAGGAGCTATATTACAGTAGTATTGTATTAGTCTTTATATGAACTCAAACCATCATAAAGTAACACTGTCAAATTAGCAGATTTATCTGCTGTAAAAAAAATACTGAATTGGGTCTCAGCTCCAGAGCTCTAAGATGCCTGGCATACATGTGTTTGTCAACAGACTTTTGTCAACATTTGATATGACACACTATTATGTGCCGTGGCTGACTGCAGATGGTACTCAAGAAAGACGAGTGCAAGAGACGTCAGAAACTGGGCCAAGTTCCCATCTGCCGAGAACCAATATGAAGAAAAGTGTGGGAAACATCTGAGAAAACATGTGGTTGTGCTTTGATCTGTAAAGCACCTCGTACCAGAGGCAGTGACTATCTGGTGAAACAATTTTTTTCTCTTTTAGTACCTTTCGTGGTGACCACTGGGAGTATTAAAATGAAAGGATAATCAAGAAATATTTGTACATATGTGTAAAACTGATAAATATTCATCCCTTTATATATATATAGCCAACACCATAAAACATTCGAACACCACAATGTATTCTGTGACCTCATTATTAGACACAGGACTCCCCTTAAATGAACGAAAAAATTTGTACATATTAATATGACAAAAACATCAATATGGGAGCATTATGCATTCCCCATAAAACTGAAAATTATAAATTCTAGCATTATGTATTATCTGTGCTTTAATGTGAATGCAAAGAGGAAATACCTGCTACTTCAGCATATTTCTGCTCTGCACCCTGACTTTTTATTTCAGATAAATACATATGAACATAGGTAATAAGATTTATATATTTTCCAATTAAAAGTGCCAATTTGGCAATTCATCACACCAATTTCCATCCATGTTACCCTGAAGCAACAACCATCTCCCCCATCCTCCTGATGCACTTCCTGCATTTACCCCCATCTCAGTGCTATCCAAATCAAGCCTCCCATTCACAATCCTTTTGTAAGTCATATTCAATAATGTCAACTCCATTAATACTGGCATCATAACCAACTTTAGTTTGTGCTTTGCAATTAGAGCCTGGGGGAACATATCCCTTTGGCGGGAGTAGCAAAGGTTGCTCTGGCACGTAAAATAAAGCCCTAAATGGTAAAGAACCATACAGGCATTCCGCTAGTGCCATATGCTTCAGTAAAACTATATAAATGGCAAGTTTAAAGCTTTAAGTGTATTTCTTACCTTTAAACTAACAGCATCACCACCAACCACTTCCTCTCCTTAGTACCAACCTACAAAAGACAAAAATATTTATTAAAAAAAAAAAAAAAAGCAAACTAAGTACACTACAAACATTATATCTTATGTGCAGAATTACAAAATTGCAACTTCATAAGCGACCTCAGCCTGATGACAGAAGACACACTGACTACCGAGACATGATTTGGATGATGGATGGAAGGATGACAAATTACTCTGCAGTTCCTGGTAAATGGGAAATGACCAGCAAAATATAATAATCTCCATAATAACTCAAAATCCCTAACACCCACAGGTAGCAATACACTGAATGAGAGTACAGTATGGCAAGTACCAACATCGATCATCCATTACCATCACTTCTTTACTTCAACTAGAATCGTACTACATTAATAAAACTGGAACTAGTCTTACCAGATATTCATATCAATTTTACCTGCGCTAGCCTCATCTACCTACCCAAAATACATAAGCCTGTGCTTTGCAATTAGAGCCTGAGGGAACATATCCCTTTAGCGGGAGTGGCAAAGGTTGCTCTAGCACATATAATAAAACTCCACATGATGTAATACAGGACCATACGGAGTTTCTGCTAGTGCCATAATATCCTTCAAACATGCAATATTTACCATAAGTTTATACAAAGCTTTACTCAGAAATTTAATTAACCATTCCTTACCTGAACAGCAACATATAAATACCAGTCTTGGGTGGTACCAAATTGCCACGAAAACCCAATGATATTGTGCTATAATAGCAACATACTTCATCATTTTCATAAGTACAGTAAACATACACTCCTTGGTCCTCCTTGGGGACCAGTAGTCCTCCTACATCTCCACATGTCACCACTTCGGCACTAACACCCACCATCCATATTGAATACATGCTAGGGCTGTCTCATACAGGACTGGTGTACTGGTATTAGAGGGGATACTTTTATGACGTATTGGCAGGTCATCTGGTAGATCAGAAAAGACTGCTTTTTAAGAAATTCAAATCCTCAAACCGTTCCCTGCCCCAGCCGGGATTCGAACCTGGGTCCATCGGGACTGCAGGCCGCCTCTCTACCGATTCTGCCACCGCAGAATGAATTCAAAAAATTTCTTATAAACATCACATTACATTTATGCAAAACTGCAAATTTAATGTAAGCTTACCAAGGCAAAGTTCAATGGCTGGACTTCAGTAATATCTGCAACTTATTCTGCCGTAGCCTCCAAGCAGTGGAAAAGTTACATTTTTAAGTACAGTTTCATTATGTTTCTCAATTAATATACATGCAATTCTCAGATTACCATATCATCAATTTTTTTTTTTTCAGAGACTAGTCTGAAAATGGAAATTCATCACACAACTGCCACTGCAGAGTAGCTCCAACAACCTTTGGTAATTGTTTTCCCATCAAAGTACAAAAAATGCCACCAAACTGAAGACTACATAATGTATTAAGTATTACATTTTAATTGCTGGTAATACTTGACTGCTGTTAATTCCTACTGCCAAATAAAAGGACAAGTTAAGGAACCATTTAATGGATAAAAGTCCTATAATATTCTTGGTGCAGACGAGTTAAAAAATCACACTGATGGATACGTGTCAAGCAGAAGTCATTTCAAGTCATTCACTTTTTAGCAAGGTAAATACTGTACAGAATGAAAGAATTTCAGTCCATTAGTATACTCATAAGATAAAACATTACATGATATATGATAGGCGCCTAAAATGTAATTTATACATAAAACCTCTATATCTCATTCCTTCACTGAAACATATCTGTAATCGACAAATTTAGACACGCTTCTCCACAACTTAATTTCCAGTCAGATCCAAGCATTAAGTGCCTAGAAAACAAGTGATGATGATATTCACAGATCCGAATGGGTTACAGGATGTATCATTGTACCCCATAATGAACTCATGTGAAAACATTCTTTTAACTTGCTGGCCAAAACTATATGTCAATGACAAACTAATGGACAGGTTAAGTCCATGCTCTATATCCTTACCTGCAGATCATCTATGAAGGGCACATACATCAAAGCATCTCCATTCCTGAAAGCAAAAATCAGCCATTGTAATTTTTATCCCTATACAACGAAGCAAAGTAACAATGAAAACTAGACATATGTGCCATACATAATCTACCATCGTTTTATACCTATCAGTGCCATTAAAAAAAAAAAAAAAGCTGAAATATTTGAGAAAACTGACACTTCATACAATGATAATCAAAATCTGGCCAACAACATTACTTCATACAATTATAAGCCTAATCAGGTCAACATTTTCCTGATATTTCCATTATGCTGACATGTCATATTACGACCTTGCTTTCCACAAATAAACCATATTTCTAACCCATCCCACAAGGTTGGCAGCAAGGAAAGACTATTTTAGTAGAACTTCCACCTGGTGAGGATTACTTCACAATAATCCATTCATCATTTAAAATATCACTAGAAATACCTCCCATCCCAAGAGCAGAAGCACCCTTGCTACTTTTGTCAATATTTGAATGCACTTCAAACACCCACAAGACAAAGGTGTTGGTGAATACAGAAAGGAGTTGGTCAATAATACATCTCGGTACAGTATCAGAAGTAGTATGTAATGGTGGAATATAGCTGTGGTACATGGAACAGAGAGGGTCTATGAGGACCACAGAAGGGCATGCTTGTATCAACATGAATGTCTGGGTGACTAGTATGCAACCAGTGACAAGTACGAAGTGAAAATGAAACAAATTATATTACTGACTTACTATCACTTCTACTAAACTGCCATCACAATCCACCTTACATCTCTTGTAAAATCTACTACTGTATATTACTTTTAATATACCTATTTCAATGACATTCACCATCCACTCACTCAATGTAGTGTTGTCTTGGGTGTCTGCCCTTTCTTCTCTTCCTTCCATCCTCTTCTGCCATTCTTTCCTCTTCCTTCTGCCTACGGGTGACTTTACACTCCCTCTTCTGTCTTTCTTTCCTACATTCTTTCCTCTCCCTTCTGCCTATGGATGACTCTACACTGAATGACAAGCCAAATGGTTTCCTTTACACCAGGAAACCATTCACTATGCTGGGTGGTAATCATATAACTAAATTATGGTGCCCGATGGTTTAGTGGGTAATTAAGGCGCTCCAATCAGGTTGAGCCGGTGCAGGTTTATATCCAAGGGGTGACTGGGGTTTACTGTCCACATAATACCACTCTGGGATGAGTGAGACTGGTCACTCTCATCTTAAATGTCTGGACCAACTTGCCTAGCCCCAGGCATTTACCTTCCTCATGGGGCAACAAAAGATTTGAAGATGGATGGATGGATGACATTCTATTGCTTAAACTGGATTCATAATTACTCCACTGATCCATGCACGCAACTTGATCAGTTTTCTTGCCAAAAAATTGTATCAATCGCACTTAGGCTTGCAACATAACCTACTCATGCAAGCCTGTGCTTTGCAATTAGAGCCTGAGGGAATACACCCTTTTAGCGGGAGGAGGGACAGTTACTCTAGCACGCAATATATAACTCCACAAGGTACAATCATTAATCCTTAATTCACATTACTGGCCAGTGTACATAGAGCTCCATTCATTAAATCAGTAAATTTCTTACCTCTGATCTGAACAGCATTAAAGATCAATCCAGGATGGTGTCTCCTTTCCTTGGAATTAATCTGCAAAGATTCAAACTTACATGAGAAAAGCAATCTTTACATAATTTTTGATGAAGGTAAAAGTATGCTACAAACAAATCTCAGTGTCTTCTGAAATACAAGGTAAAAGAACACTATAAACATAGGTCTGCAGAAATACAAAACCATAATTTCCTAAACCAGCTTAATACAATGTTTAGTGGATTCACTGCACTGCTAAAACTTGCCATTTCCTCTCCTGTAGATTTCAAGCCGAGGAGAAATTAAATCGTTACACTCATCCTGGGGTGTTCAGTCAATATATTAGTCATTCTCAGATTACCAAATCGTCAGTTTTGTTTCAGAGACTCTGGTCTGATATAAATGGAATTTCATCAAACAATGCCCCTGTACAATACAGTAGTGCCCTTCAATAAGTTTTCCCATTGCTGAATGAACTAATCTTGCATTATCCAGAATAATTTTTTTAAACAAGAAATGAGAAAATTTAATGAAGCACATATTTTACCAGGACAGTTTAATGACCATCTGACTGCTCAAGGTCCAAATAAAATTGAAGGAAATATTGTACTGGTAGGAGGCAATGGAAGTAAAATGAAACCAACCAACATAACTATCCTACACTACAAAATATTTCTGAAGAACACTATCAAATGCCATAGTCTGTAACTTTGTTGTTGAATGTAAAGCAGCAATTACAGTCATTTCATATCTGAGATTCCTGATCATTCTAACTGCTGTGTCAGGACATGGCAATGGGTATTTAAACACTCACTAATTTTTTGGTGTCATCTTCACTTACAATGAACAAAGAATGACTACAGAAGACCCACCAACTTATTTGCCACTATGCCAGGAATTAAGCCCAGGATTCTAAAACAATCCAATATATTGCAGCTATGTCGGGAATTAAACGCAGAACTCTCGGGTGAGAGCCAAGCAGCAATCCACTATGCATAGTGGATTGCTGCCTGGCTCAGTCCCGGGTTCGATTCCCGGCATAGTAGCAATACATTGGATGATTTTCCTGTGCAAAGGTTTCGCTCTTCGACTAGAGACCTGAATTTTTAAAAAATCACATTATTACAAACAGCCCATGAACTAATAAAAAGTGGTTCTGTTCTGGTATTTCCTAGTTGAATAACGGTAAATTTATTAATATTAGTCCTGGGAAAAAAATAAATAAATAAATAAATAAAAATAAATATAAATGTTTGGTGTTCAATAAACTTGTTCAAAAACTGCACCTCGATCTGGCGAAGTTCGAAGAATGTCATCTCAGGTCATAAATCGCACCCGAAAATGATAAAATCAGCTCTATGCGGGCAATTAACATATAAAATCAGCTCTATGGGGGTAATTAACATATGAAATCAGCTCTATGGGGGCAATTAACATATAAAATCAGCTCTATGAAGGCAATGAAGACTGGAGACCAATATTAACAATCACTGTATGAGGTTATCTAGGAAGGCAATGGCATGGGCCACAGTCTGCTGGTCAACCTCTTACCCTTCTCTTCCATTGTGCAAAAAGCTGCATCAATTTCCCTGAGACAGCTGATCGTCAATGGTTTAGGTGGATCTAAGTCATGCTCAGAATCTCCCCAGTCTGTTATATCAAATTTGGTTACAGTGATGAATAAACGTGGATTGTAAGCCCATGTATTGCTCCTAATCCTAAATGCACTGCTTGGGGGCTAGGGAGGGACACCTTCACTCAGTGGGACAAGTATACTTCAACTACAGCATTTTACAAACATCCCTGAAAAACACCTCCAGCCTGCAGTCCACAAGGTCTGCAAGTACAGTGTGTATAGTTGGCTCCAAAAGAAGCTGGGCAGTCACTCCAAGGCTACTTGTAAATCTGACCGTGTAAGGGTCAGTATGTACCTGCATATTAACCTTGCTTAACCTATAATCCCTGCCATCCTCCCTTCCTCTCACCTATTTGAGAGAGAGAGAGAGATTAGACTGGTCCCTCTTCCTACCCCACCTCTCACCTATATGAGAGAGAGAGAGAGATTGAACTGGTCCCTCTTCTACCCCACACACCCAGCTCACTCCCCCCACCCCTCCTCTCTCTTAGCTGGTGTCAAATTTGCGTGTAGCCATGGAGTGACTGCCCAGCTTCTTTTAGAGCCAACTGTACCACAGAACTTGGGGCCACAGCAACAGAACAGTCCTTTCTATTGCTAGATATGGCTACTATGTATTTTAAAAACAAGCATACCTTGATCTGCTACGTTTGTAGAATGCCACATCTTGGACCGTATATTCCACCTGAAAATAAAAAATAACGTTCAGCTCTTAAGCTCTTTAATGGCAATTACAGAGAGCACTCACATAACATGGAAATATTGTACCCTGAAGCTCCGGCTATATGACACTTCCGCATTATAAGGCCCTATGTTTACATGTTAAAGGGTTTCATGGTACCAAAACCAGCCCCAAGTTTACCTTTTGGAGCAATTTTCCATCTTTTTTCCCAGGACCGTGGGGTTACGTGCCCCCCCCCCAAAAGGGAGGAGGGGGGAGGGTAAAGATCACACAGAGCACATGTGCAGCCAGACAAAGGGGAGAGGATAGGCTCAACTGGGGGCAGGAATGCTCAGTGGACCGTGACGACACCTCAGGTCAACACGTGACAGCAATACATCATAGGCTTATGCAATATCACTCTGATTATCACTGGTCGCATTGTACCTGTTCCCAGCGTGTTATGACTGTTTAAACCACAATTTCGTTCTGCCTGTGGGTGACTCTACACTGAGCGACAAGCCAAATGGTTTGCTGTACACCAGGAAACCATTTACTATGCTGGGTGGTAACCATATAACCAAATTATGGCACCTGGTGGTTTAGTGGGTAAATTAATGTGCACCTATTAGATTGAGCCAGCAAAGGTTTATATCCAAGGCTGGTTGGGGTTTATTGCTCACATAATGCCACTCGGGGATGAGTGAGGCTGGTCACTCTCATCTTAAATATCAGTACCAATTTACCTAGCCTCGGGCTCCCACGCTCATCATGGGGCAACGTTGAATTGGATGATGGATGGATAAAAGTGCAGATTCAGTAAATGACCACCAACTCGCTATTTCGTTGCACCCTCACAGTACTGGTACATGATCTGAAAACCTACTTCCTATGGATTTAAACTGCTGCACAAGCATGATCACATGTGGCACAAAGACCATGTGACCTTGTGGTACCTTATGGTTTTTTAAAAGCCTAAGTCCATGTGACTGCCATGCACTGCACTTGTGGATTCAATCCAGGAAGTGGCAAGTTCTCAATCATGTGACACACTCCAATGGACTAAGTCATCAACCCTTAATTCTTTCACTGGCTGAGGTTGTATCACCTAATTTTTTTTAAATATCAGGAAGGAGCCAGAGGCCAGGGGCCTCGTTCCTTCATCATCCTTGAACATGCTTGGGGTTTCATTCACTCAGGATTTATCTTGGAAGAACATATTACATCTCTTGTGAAATCTGCTTCCAAGAGATTAAGTGTGCTAAGCTGACTCCGAACCTTCTTTACCCCTACACAGATGTTGACTTTATACACGGGTTTTATTCGCCCGTCTGGAGTACAACTCTCGTGTGGGGAGGATCCCCACATACAGCCCTTCTCAATAAGGTGAAGTCAAAGGCTTTTCGTCTCATTAACTCTCCTCCTCTTACTAGCTCCCTTCAGCCTCTGTCTCTTCACCGCACTGTTGCATCTATATCTCTTTTCTATCGCTACTTCAATGGCCACTGTTCCTCTGAACTGTCTACTTGCATCCCTCCACCTCTACAATGGGCACGTAGTACCCGTCTAACAACAACCTCTCATACCTTTTCTGTCCAACTCTCTAATGCAAGAGTTAACCGTTACTCCCAGTCCTTCATTTATGCAACTGGTCAACTCTGGAACTGTCTTCCTCTGTCTGTATTTCCTACTTCTTATAATCTCCAGTCTTTCAAACGCAGTGTGTCCAGGCATCTCAAAATGAACGGATCTTGAATTTGGCTCTCTTTGTGTTGTTTTTGTTTATTCTTGGAAGGAACGGTTTGCAGGCCCATGGCCTTTGGTTCCTTCTTCCTTGTATTACAAAAAAAAAAAAAAACTGCTCCCTCCAAGAAAATGACAAGACAATAAAGAGCCAAATTCAAGATCCATTCATTTTGAGATGCCTGGACACACTGCATTTAAGTATATTGCAAACCCGTAATACTAGAGAACTACCTCTGGCAAACCTACTTGAAATAAGTCCTATTTTCAATCAATGATTCAAGATGTAGAGAGGTACTCACTGTGTTCCAATATTTCACAACTCATCATGAACTGTAAACTGGGGAATGGAATTTAACAAGCATTTTTTCATAATTACTTTGGACAACACAATGACTTTATGTAGTGAAACTAGTATAATAGTAGCTGCAGAAGCTTCTGGGCTCTTCAGTTAATGCACTTGGTTTAGTGTGGGAGGCTGATATTACAGTGAGGTATGAAAGGATGGTGCGGTTTGTGGTGGTGTGGCTTCACAAGTCAACAGGAATGAAGCACCTGATGTCCAAAAATCCCTGAGAGAAGAGCATTTTTTTTTTTTTAAGCAAGTAAACAAACTTCCAAGAAAAAAATAAATATATTTTGAGAAGTCTGGACACACTGCATTACAATGACTGGAGGTCAAAGGCAGAAGGTCTGGACACACTGCATTACAATGACTGGAGGTCAAAGGCAGAAGGAAATAAAGAGAAAACGATTCCTGAATTGACCTGTTGCTCCCACATCTAAAAACTGCATCTCCATCCGTTGGATAATTCCAAAACCATAACTATATAAAAATTGTTTCACAGACACTACTTAGGAGAA
The DNA here is from genome assembly GCA_018397915.1 of Birgus latro. Lineage (NCBI taxonomy): Eukaryota > Metazoa > Arthropoda > Malacostraca > Decapoda > Coenobitidae > Birgus > Birgus latro. Next base: position 33,348 of record JAGKTI010000898.1, read on the forward strand.
AGTAAAGAAAATATAATGTCTCGTTAGGGGTGCGACAAAATACTGAATCCGCAGTCATTTTCCGAATCTGCACCGAATTGGCACTTTTAACTGGAAAATACAGTATAAACACATAGGTTCACATACACCAAATGATCTGAAATCCAGTCAAAATTCTGTTTAACTATTAATGAAAAAATCAGGATTCAAAACAAAAACTTGCTAAAGGTAGCGGAAGTCTTTTGCCTTTAGCTCGACAACTCGCCTTGACATACTTCTAGTTTACACAGATACTGATTTAACGTGCCAATACATTTATTTGCACTGTAAATCAATATTTATGCAAAACAGGTGTGATGGCAATCCAAAAGGGAAATACCCAATATCTTCAGTAAATTTTCACTCTCAATCCAGATTTTTTATCAACGATTTAATTAAGCATAATTTTTTGAATGGATTTCAGATAATTAGGTATACTGTATACAAACCTACATGGTGATAAAAATATTTTCCTATTAAAAGTGCCGATTTGGTAAATGCCCACCGATTCGGTATTTTGTCACACCATCTAGTCAGTTATGAACAGGATGAATCTGAAAGTGGTTGGGGATGCTTGGACAAAATACAATGCTGAATTCCTGCATGACAATGGATAATGCATCTGACATAAAATGCAACCTACCAGTATTTATGGATCTTACGTGTTACAAGTATATGAGAGAGGGGGGTGTGAGTTGGGAGCGTGGTAGTGAAATGGCAGAGGACAGAGTGACATGGAGGCGATTTGTCTGTGGCCACCCCGTTCGGGATTGAGGCGTCTGGCAACAGATAGATAGATAGACGTGTTACAAGCCTAATGGGGTTGGTTTATGGTGTTATGACAAGACTAATGGAGAAGGTTTGATAATGTTATGACAAGACTAACATGGAAGGTTATATACTGTGTTAAGGCAAAGCTAAAGTGGAAGGTTGAACAATGTTATGAAAAGACTAATGGAGACAATTTAAGTGTTACGACAAGACTAATAGGGAAGGTTTCAGTGAATATGGACTTGACTGAATACTGTACTATTAATTCCTCACCTACACATCATCCTTGATGAACACACAGCATCACCATTCCTGAAACAAAACCCAATCATGTTAAACTGACATTAAAATGCTGTCTTGAACATAACAAAATTTACGGAATGATCTTTCATTATTTCACAATACTAAATGGGGTGTGCACCATCAAGATTTAAGAAGGCCAAACACTACAGCAGAATTACCAACACTGTCCAGTTACATCCATTCACCAGTCAAGCTTTTGATTTTCTCAGAAACACTACAAAGGCCTCCCACGAAAAAACTGTTTTTAGAGTAGCCAAGCAAAAAAAAAAAAAAAAAAAAAATGGTGCAAACTGCCATGGGTACCTATCTATTGCCAGATGCCTTAATCCCATAAAGGGTGGCCACAAACAAATCGTCCCATGCTGCCCTGTCCCCCACCATTTCACTGCCCTGCTGCCAGCTCACACACCCCTCTATCATTTACCTCTCCACTCTATCCCTCCATCTCACTCACATACACTCTCCTTGCCAGTTTCTCACTCTCCATCCTCTCCACATGGCCAAACCAACTCAATGTTTCTCCTAATACTTCCTATCACATCCATATTCACAACACAATGCTCCTTCACTTCCTCATTTGTCAGTCTCTCTCCATGTGACTCCAAATGCTCCTCTTAAATAACTCACTTCCACTGTTCTCACTCTTGACTTGTCCCTCCAACAAGGTCTAAGCTACACTTCCATTCGTTCGAGTTGGTATCACAATACAGTCATGCAGTAACTTTTTCACTTCCATGCTCACTTCTCTGTTTACACAACATTCAAAGCACCAGCAATCTTTCTTCCTTGTTGTATCCTTTCAAGCACTTCACCCTTTCTAAACTTCCATCCTTATTTATCACACTACCTAAGTACATTACTTAACCGCACTCACATTTTCTATTTCCTTATCCAACCTCTACATACATTCAGTGACTTCATTTCTCTTGAAGACCATAACTTTACTCTTCCCTTCATTCACCTTTAGAGTCCATTCCTTACACTCCCAAACTCATTCACCAAGCCCTGCAGCTCCCCTTAGTCTCCATTTGACAACATTGCATGATTTGTAAACAACAGTATGAGTTTCCACACACTGCCCTCTCTCATTAGGGCCACTCCAACAGCCACTGCCCTATCTTGCATCTCTTTCATAACCCCATCCATTTACAGATTGAACAACCATGGAGACATGACATCCGTTTCAATACAACCTCCAAACAGAAAATTTCACTCAGTTCACTTCCACACGCACTGCAGCCAACTTCCCATTTACTCCATATATTCTTAATACTTTCAACAATCATTGTCAATCCACCCTGTCATGTGCTTCCTCCAAATCCACAAAGGCCACATTCAACTTTCCCATCTCCGGAAACTTTCCACTAAAGACCTATGAATGAATATCTGATTACACAACCTCTTCTCTTCCTAAAACCTCACTGTTCTTCTCCAACTAGTTCCTGTTACTTCCCTAACTCTGTCAATAAGAATCCTACTATATACTTCCCCTATTACACTAAGAAGACAATTCACGGCATTCAACAACTTCCCATCCACTCCATATATTCTTAATACTTTCCACAGTCCTTGTCTATCCACCTGTCATGTGCTTTCTCCAAATGCATTAAGGCCACATACAACTTCGTTCTCTTCTCTTCTCTAGAAACTTTTCAACTAAAGACATAAGAATGAATATCTGATCTACACAACCTCTTCCCTTCCTGAAACCTCCCTGTTCTCCAACAAACTCCTCTGTTATTTCCCGAACTATCAGTAAGTATCCTACCATAAACTTTTCCTATTACACTAAGAAGACAAATGCTCCTATGAATACCACACACTTCTTTTCCCCCTTTTCCTTTGTAAAGGGGAATAATTAAATCTGACTTCCAATCCTCCAGGACTTTACCTACCTCCCAGGCCAATCTGCACATCTTCCACATTCATTCTACTGCTATCTCTTCCCCATGTTTTAGCATTTCACCACACACTCCATCAATTCCTGGGGCTTTCCCCATTTTGACTTTCTTCATTGCTTCCACAACTTCCATCCTATGATTTCTTCCTATCTTCTCACATCTCTCCTTCTCCCATCCATTCCCCAGCCACTTATACTCGCATTACTTTCAATTTCTATGTCCATCAATTCCCTAGTGTTCACTCCATCTGCTAACTACTACTCCGTGGGACCCAGGTTCGAATCCTCGCTGGTGCAGGGAACAGTTTAAGGATTTGAATTTCATTAAATCAGGCTTTATTGATCTACCAGAAGACCCGCCGACATGTCGTAAAAATAACCCCGCTAATACCAATACACCAGTCCTGTATGAGACAGCCCTAGCATGTATTCAATATGGATGGAGGGTGTTAAGCGCCGAAGTGGTGACATGTAGAGGTGTATGGTATGTAGGACGACGACTGGGCCTTGATAGCAGGCTGTAAAGCCTATGCCCAGAGTCGGACACATAAAATAAAATAAAAAAATCTACCATTTTTATTTTTCACTCCCCAACTAACTTCTTTAACACAGTCTAACTCTCTTTACCTCTTTCCAGAATATTTTCTTACATTCTCTCCACTTTACTCAAATTCCTTCCAAATTTCTCATCCACTCTTTTCTTACTTTCTCTTACTAATCTTTTCACCTCTCTCTTTCTCTCAACATACTGTATGTATAACTCTCTTCCATCTCTCAACTTCCTCCACACTACACTTATCATTAGTCATCCAAGCAAATATTACATTAATTTCCATTTCTCACACATTTACTTACCACATCTTAGCCATTATTATTTAATTTTATTTTATAAAAAAAAAAAAAGGTGAGCGTAGTGAGTGCAAGAGTTATTGTGGCATAAGTTTATCGAGTGTAGTGGGGAAGGTATATGGAAGAATCAAGAGAGAACAGAAGTCCTGGTGAGTGATGAAAAGCGTGGCTTTAGGAGTGGCAGAGGATGACTGAATCAAAAATTTGAAGTAAGACAATGTAAAAGGCTTGTGAGAAGGATTATAAAGTGTTTATGGCATTCATGGATCTGAAAAAGCATACAACAAAGTAGAGAGAAGGAGCGTGGTAGGTTCTGTGCATGAACGGTGTAGATGGTAAGCTGCTAGGTGCCGTCATGAGTCTTTATGATGGTAGTGAAGCATGTGTAACGGTAAATGGGCATCTAAGTGAATGGTTCACAATTGGTGTGGGCATGTGACAAGATTGTGTGACGTCCCCAAGGTTGTTCAATATATATATATATAGATGGGGTGATGAGAGAAGTAAAAACACAAGTAATGTTGAGAGGGATGGCATTGGTAATGAATGGTGATGGATGGAATATCTCAAATTTGTTGTATGCTGATGATGTAGTACCTAGCATGTATTCAATATGGACGGTGGGTGTTAAGCGCCGAAGTGGTGACATGTAGATTGTAGGAGGACGACTGGGCCTTGATAGCAGGCTGTGAAGCCTATGCCCAGAGTCGGACACATAAAAAAAAAAAAAAAAAAAACTACATGTCCATAAAGTCTCTTTACAAAGGGGTTCATTTAACAGTACCTTAACTTAACATCTTTCATCAATAGGGTACCTGAAATACAGGGTGAGGAGTAGCAACATCCAGACAGCAGGTACCTGTATTTCAGGTACCCTGTTGATGAAAGATAATGAGTTAAGGTACTGTTAAATGAACCCCTTTGTAAAGAGACTTTATGGACACCCTGTACTTGCAAATACCGTACAAGAACTTGGTAGACTAGTGCTAAGGTTTACTTAAGTCTGTGAGCATCGTGCCTTGAGAAAACATAGACAAGAGTAAAGTGAAGGTTATTGAGAGAAAAGGTGACTCCCAGTGTGATGTTACAGTGAATGGAGAGACTGGAATTGGTGAGAGTTCAAACACCTAAGTACAGTGATAGAAAAGAAAGGAAAACGTGTAAAAGAAGTGGAAAGTAGAGTGACACAAGGAAGGAAAGCAGATGATGCTATGAAGGTCTTGATAAGAAACAGAGGCTCGAATGTTGCAGCTGCACAAAGCTTACATGAAGGAGTAGTGGTGCCAACCTTAACATATGGATGTGAGACTATGGTGTGGCATGAAAATGAAAAGTCAAGAGTGAGCAGTGGAGATGGGACTGCTGAGGAATCTATGTGGAGTACAGAGAGTGTGATAGGATATGAGATAATGTGATTCGTGAAAGTTGTGGAGTGAGGAAGTCTGTGGACACCAGAATCGAAAAGAATGTACTGAGATATGGCGATGTGGAAAGAATGGATAACAAGAGAGTGGTGAAAAAGGTATATATGAGCGAATCTGAAGGAAGGAGGATGCGAGGTAGGCCAAGGAGAAGGTGGAGGGATATGGTGGATGTGTGGGAGGAAGAGAGGTATGGAAGTCGGTGACGTGAGAGGACTGACAAGAGATCGATCTGGCTGGATGAATGTTGCGAGAAGTGCATGATCAGGGATCTGGCACCCCTTTTTACTGGGACAGCGTCCAGACTGACTATCGGATACATTTATGTAAAGCTACAGAATGTGGTGAATGTCTTTGGCATATCAGATACCAGGATACCAGGGGCTTGAATGGTGTATGAATGGAAGCGTGGCCCAATGGATTGGGCAAACTTGGGCTGTCAGGACACTGATACTCCTCACCCTGCCCTAGGGTGGGAAAGGTCTGGATAATGATGAATGAATCTTAACCTGAGATGCCTACTCCTACCCTCAAACTCGTATCACCTTACATTCGTTCTTGCACGCAACATTTGAACGACTATGCCCCATTTTTTCAATTTTCCTCAGAAGCTCACTTAATTCATTCCCATCATTTCACAACCACAAAAATTCTTTCATTAATGTATTAACTAAAGTTATTTGAACTCCTCCAGCTTCAATGGGTGACAGACATGCAGTGTACTGATAATTGAAGATTCTTATATGTATTTTTATGAGAAGGTGAGCAATTTGAAGCTTCTTTTATTATTATAAGAAGGTGGGCAAAAATAGTTAAAAGTCAGACTTCAAATCAAATCCAGGTCATCGATACATAAACTATTTGGCCACTATAATTTACTGAGTAAATTCAGACAGGCAGGAGACATTCAGCATCAGCTTCAGCAAAAAAATTGCGAACCCATCTCCATTATCATCACAGCGATGAATTTCAGTGTACAGAAAATGCACATCATTTCAAAACCAAAATGAAACTCAGCATGAGCGTAGGGTAGTACCCAAGCACGCTGCATAACTGGGCATGTGCTCAAAAGTAAAACCAAACATACCTTGTCTGATGGCTTGTAGAGTGTCGCATCCTGGGCCACATATTCCACCTAAAAAAATATATATATATTACACTCCAGTAATTTTAAAGGCAATAACTCAACCCATATATTGCTAAAATTAAGTACCTCAACCAATATACTCCTAAAATTAGGACTGATTAAAGACATATAAAATTATTATGCATCAATGTATGAGGTTATCTAGGAAGGCAATGGCATGGACCAGAGTCTGCTGGTCAACCTCTTACCCTTCTCTTCCATTGTGCAAAGAGCTGCATCAATTTCCCTGAGGCAGCTGATCGTCAATGGTTTGGCTGGAACTGCTAGGTCATGCTCTGGATTCATACAGTAAATTTAAGTACTGAGATCAAGATAAAAGCAAGACTGGGTTGCTTGGGTACTGAAAAGGGATGTCTTCACACACCTGCACCATGGGGCGCCAAGGCAGACGACACTGTTAACCGTTTCAGCTCGCAAAAACATACGAGTGTGATGGACACTCAATTCTGCTGGCCGTTTCACCTCACAAAAGCTGCTCGCATGTTAGCCACTTTTGGTCTAGTGTGACGCCACCTTTACATTCAACCTCCCTCTCTGCTACACAAATATAATGCAATCGGTATCAACACCCTCATACAGCCTTCTCTTTACATCCATTTTAAGCGAACGACATCTAAACACTTTTTTCATTCCTCCCAGCACCTTTCCTACTTCATTCATTCTAAACTTCACTTCTGCATCTATTCTTCCATCCACAGAAACATGTGACCCTATTAAAACACTACCTCCTCAAGCAACTCACCATTCAAAGCTATATTCATCCTCCTACCATCTACCAACCTCATACACTTCTTCACTTTACTATTATTCTCATTTACTTTCAATTTCCTCCTCTCACATACCCTTCCAAACTCCTCTATCAACTGTATCAATCTCTCCTCTCAGTCAGCCACCAGTGCAGTATCATCCGCTAACAGTAGCTGCTTCAGACTCCACTCTCTACCATCAACATTCACCAGACTCAGACCTCAACCTAACACTCTTGCATTCACCTCCCTTACAACACCATCCACATAAATATTAACCCGCCCAGTCCCGACCAGTTTTTTACCCAGCCTACCCCCAGATCCTGACTGATTTTCGACTTTTTTTTTTTGGCTGAAACCTCCGCTTTTTGTGAAACATTGAAAATTCAGAGAAATCGCTCTCCTGAGCTTAAAAATGTTGATACAGGTGTCATTAAACCTTACGTTTTCTTTCTTTTTCAGGGTACCTGGCTAAAGAAAACGAAATATGGAAGGGTTAGCTAATTCAAGCCACTTTAAATAACGTATTTATTTATTTGGTACGAATTTGCGTGTAGTACAAGTCTATATTGATTTTCACACAATAATATAGGTGATAAAAGCATTGTTCACTCACCCAAAACCCCAGTACTGTATATGGGACATCTCTTTACGACATTACCACCTCATCATTTGTTTGTTTCTACCTCTAGCTTCGTCCTCCACCAAAGGAATCGCTTTCACTGTGAATTTCGTCATTGGAGAGACCGTGGGGCAACCTACCTCTACTGGGCAGGTTACTGCTAACAGGTGAATTGCCCAGTGTGGGGGGAGGGGGGGTTAGGTGGGGCTAGGCAGTATCCCCACTTGATAGCAGGTAGAGGAAGGTCTCCCACATATGCCTACCAAAAACCACCCGCGAATGTTGAAAAATGTGCACACAATGGGCCTTGCAACTGAGTAACGTACGATGCATGTCGGTGGGTCTGTCTGCGGAAAAAAGTAGAGACGTGCATCGAACGTTGGAACCAAGGCGACATCACATATCCCTGTCACAGCCCCACTCTCACAGGAAACCAATCATTCACAGTATTTCCCACTCTTAAAACATGCTCTACTGTTTACATGAAAACTTTTCACTCCTCTGAGCAACCAGTATTTCCCACTCTTAAACATGCTTTACTATTTACATGAAAACTTTCACTCCTTTTAGCAACCTACCACCAAGTCCATACAATTTTAAAACAGTCCACAAAGCCTCCCTATCAATTCTATCATACACTTTCTCTAAATCTAAAATAATTAGGGGAGAAATTAAAAGCTTATATTATTGTAAGATCGTTATTTCGTTTGGTCTTAGATTGCAACTCTACTTCCCGAAACTCGCAGACCCCCAAAGGATGGTGAACTGCAGGAAAATGGATATTTCGGCTTGCATTCCACCTGGTATACATCCACATGAGCTTGGGGCCACCACAACATGGGATGCGCCTACAGTCAAAACAATATGGGTTGCACCTGGGTCCACAACATGGGTTGTGCCTGAGGCCACAACATGGACTGTGCCTGGGGCCACAACATGGGATGCGCCTACAGTCAAAACAATATGGGTTGCACCTGGGTCCACAACATGGGTTGTGCCTGAGGCCACAACATGGACTGTGCCTGGGGCCACAACATGGGTTGTTTAGCCAATGCAGAGTAAATCAAAATCAATAGCAGACTGTGCCTGGGGCCACAACATGGGTTGTTTAGCCAATGCAGAGTAAATCAAAATCAATAGCAGACCTGCAAACTTAAATGAGGGATTTCCTCTACACACAAACATCACCACTTGGTCACCCAAATACAGTACAATTTTATGTAATATGTATACCTAAATCCACATATTTTAGACATTTAATATTCAAATACTGTACAATTTTAAGAAATATGTACATAAACAGTATACTGGTATACACACATCCACTTACTTAAGACATTTAATAGACTATATTTTTTTCTTTAACCTCTTGAATCCAGATGACATCCTTTTACTAAATTCTTGCTGCTACCTGACAATTTCATTCAACCTGGGAATGATCACTTGTTACGAGCGAGTGATGTTAAATCTCAGAAAGTTTGGAAATGAGCAGCCTGGCCAGCCTGACCTTCACACTAAGCAAAGCTACTATCATCTGTATGTGAAGCTGAGTTGAAATTCCTTCTGCATGCAATACATTCATTCAATAAATTTTGCTGACTCAAAACTCACCCATAACGGCATACGAACCTCTTGGAATCTTGAGTTTTCCATGGAAGTGTTCAGCTCTATTAGGTTAACACTTCAATTATGAAATCAGATTAAGAAAGATTTTCAATCACAATGCTTCTTTGGTATCAACTCTACCGATTAAATATCGGAGATCCCGCCTATAATTTTATATCAAAGGGAAACTGTGATAACGTGGCGCTTGCTCACTCATCACGCACTCACAATGAGCACCCTTCCCATTCAAAGTCTATCCTAAGCTGAATAATATCACTTGGAAATGGCAAAATAGATAAGATATCCATGAGCTCATCTTTGCTACTGAAAATATACTTTGAATACAGCTGAAACAAAACGATCTTAACATTAATAATTTCGTACAAAATCATAATCTGGGTTTTACACCAGAAAAATTTTCATACAAGACAGCTACCTATATTAATATACATTTTTCCACATCCAGTCAAATGGAAATTGCACAAAAGTTCACCTACCTTTCCATGAGTTTTTCCCTCTGTACAGATGATCCATCTGAAAAATAATGTCTTACATTACTAAGAGCAGATATATACATTAAGTATAATGAACAAATTCAAACACTCAGTTCTCCAAGGTATGGATCATTCTTCACTCACTGTATGCATCAATAACTATCATCATGTAAGCCACATTACAACAAGAGTAGATTATTGCTCCGAGACATGCAGTGACGCTCTCGTTTCAACAGTCTGCCGTAAAAAGTAGCTAGCCTTAACAGACAGATCCACTACCCAAATTCTGGAGGTGCCTTAAGGGTGCACCACTACCTCACAACACCACAGGTGTCAGCTGACAGCAAATTTGGATTCTCCATGTCAAATTACCTTAGATGGTATCACTTCTGTCTCCAAAGGCCTTCTTTTAACACTTCTGCCAGAAGAAGAATGGCCATTAACTAACCTGCTGGCTATTGCCGCAGGTAAAAACAAGACACTGCCACAATGAACTGCTAGCTACTTAAAAGTGAAGCTAAAGTGGTACAGCTCATGAATAATGAAAAAAAAATCTGCATCAACCTCTTAACTCTGAGGTTTGAAAGCCAGGGGAATAGCTTAAATGTACATATTAAATTACTCTGTATTATTTTACAAGAGTACAATACGCGGTTCAGGAATATTAGCACCATTAACGTATGGTATATTCCCCAAGGATCATAATGAACCCCCATCACCCCATTCGGAAACTGATATTTACAGATGATGAATTTAAAAAAAAAAAACCTATCTAGGATCTTCACTCGGCCACTCTGTGTAACAAATACTTGCGTTCGTACTTGTGTTTCTCTTCTCATTGACTGCGCATGCATCTCGTAGGTCTGTATCATCCACTTATAGGCCTACATTAGGTCAAATGATGATATTCTACCTATCAATTTGAAGCGCAGTCATTCATTCCTTACGGGTGAAAAATTCCAGTCATTCTCGCTATGGCTTGTGAAGAAGATAGACGTGCTGTGTGTGACACTGATTATTTACGGCTGATTAAGTGTTTCCACCCGGAACCTGAGGAGGCAACTGAGTCTTTTAGAAAACCTGGTGTATTACCTTCGGAAGTTTATTGCCCAGATTGTGAGGAACCAAGCGAATTTTGAAAAGACAAACATCAGTGGTACTGTGGTCGGTATCAAAAGTACACAAAAACCAAGAAACGAGTCCAATGTAGTTTTTTTGTTTCTGACTACAAAGGAACTTTTTTGGACAACACACACCATCCAGCTTGGCAAATTATACTGTTCATAAACCACTGGATTCAAATGTTCTGGAACCACGACATTATCATGTTTAAAGTGGTCGACAAAGACGAGTGTGGACTGGCGAAGCTTTTGCTCAAAAGTGACTCTTTCGTGGCAACAGAACCAGCCACCTTGAAGGTAAGCATTCTCTCAAGATAGGTTGGTTTGGTGTGTTTGGCCCGGACCAATGTATCCCAGTAGTAAAGATTCCCCTGAGATAGGTTAGGTTTGGTGATCACACTTTGGTGTGTTTGGCCTGGACCATTGTATCCCTATAGTAAAGATTCTCCTAAGATAGGTTAGGTTTGGTTAATTTTTGGCAATTTTGATGAGGTTAGGTTAGGTCTGTTTGAGTAGGTTTGGTTAAGTCTGTTTCATTAGGTTTGGTCTGTTCGGTTACGTTAACCGGTCATGCAATATATTTTTTCTGTTGGTTTTTGGTGCGATTTAAGTAGTTACTTCTCATTTTTCTAGGAAATTCCTCGATTTCAGCTACTTCTCCAGAAGTACATGACTGGAAATGAGGAGAAAGGAGGCATTTCCAAAAAAATGAAGGTCAGAAACAATCGAATTGCATTAAAAACCAGAAATATCTATTGCACTACCTGGGAAGTATACTGTCTACTTGTAAAAATTTACCAGTTACTTTTCAATATGGGGCAGCCCAATGAGAATGAGGGTCCATGAGTATTATTCTGGATATTTGGGATGGTAAGGATTATCAATTTTCAGGGTGGCCAGTGCCACTCCTCTGGTTACACCACAGCACAAAGCTTAACACTATACTAATCTGGCAGATTTTACATAATAACATTGCTTTTATACCAATTTCATGCACATGCACAGGAAGAAGCAGCATGGCATTATCACCCATTGTGCAGAAATTTTCCAAACTGCCCACTACTAATTTTAATTTTATGGGGAAAGTCTTAGGGCACAGAATTAAATATAGTATGTAGTTTCCATATACATTCGGCCTATCCTACCAGAGATGTTTAATTTCAAGTGATGCCAACCAGAAAATTGAGGAAAAACTTTACTTATATTACCCCATCATACGTTACATACCTGGTATTTTAATTATGCTCATATAAGGCTCCTATTTTCACTGGTACCAAGTCAATCCAGCCCTAAATTCAATCCATTCTGGTTTGGTTAGACAAACAAAAGCTTCTCCCCTTTGTTGATCCCCCCCCACCCTTTTTTTTTTTTTTTTTTTTTACAATTTATACTGTAACTTACTACAACTGATTTTGAGGAGTAAGTGTGAACATCAAGGGCTGGGTTGCGAGGCAAACCGAAAAAAGCCAGGGACAAGGACATACTATGACCTCAGGGATAAGGGACTGAACAAGTAGGGAGACTGCCAGAGGTATTATTTTACAAGTGGACAATACGCAATTCAGGAATATTAGCACCATTAACGTATAGTATGTTCCCCAGGGATCATAATGAACCACCATTACCCCATTTGGAAATTAGTTTTTTTTACTCCTGAAGGTTAGGTTAGGTTTAGGTTATCTTCAAGTAAAACAAATTTAATTTCCAACAAAAATTTTTTGCCATAGAAGAAAAGTGTCTTGGAACTGTCCTAAATACCGAAAAAACGGATCAAACCTCATAATTCCCAATCGTCCTAGAATAAAAATTTACCCTGCTGGACATCAGCCTCCATCAGGTAACAAGGGATGACACATGCAAACATGTTTGGAGTCTTTATAACACGATGTCACAAAAGACTCCTACCCCTACAGGGGTGTGATCAGATATGGAATAAAATTAACATAAATGCACTGCCTGGTCTGGTACAGAATAAAATCTAAATTTAATAGAAATGAAGACCTACCAGAATCAAACTTAACCTGTCCTAACTCAAAAAATTCTCAAGCTTTCGTCCAACAGGAACTGGGTGCTCCTAACATTCAGTGTCATAGTGGTATCCTAATGAATAAAACCATAGAATGTCTTGAAAGGGAAAACCCCCCCCCGCCCCGATGGTTTTGATTATGATGGGGAATCACGAGGTCAGTAAAACACGAGCATCCAGGCAGTATCCTGAATTTTACATTTAGTACATTAATACACAAGCAGTTGTGTTGCATATTGTACTATGGTAAAATTATTGTTTCGGTCAAAAACAATTACTGTACGAGATTTTAATCCGTTTTTTCGGTATTTCTGACAATTCCAGGACACTTTTCTGTGGCATTTCCATCACAAATTTTCATTTTACTCTCGGTTTGGTTAGGTTAGGTTATCATCGAGTAAAATAATTTGCGAAGAAAATGTCATACAAGACTTAGAATTGTCAGAAATACTGAAAAACCGTATCAAAATCTCATAATTGTGTTCTTGGCTGACACTATTATAACAGCCAAAATTTTCCTTACGACCGTAAGAATGAGATGTGGAACTGCCACGCGTGGTAGACGAGAGAAGTTATGCTTATGCATAACCAGGAGACTACCCTGGCCGGTTATACGTACGTCCTTCAACGCCCTCCCTATCCTCCGAAAGCACAATAATGAACTACAGGGCAACATGAGTCTATAGTCTCATCTTTTCCGCGTCCACCAGTCTGGGGTCAAATCACAACCATGTGCGCGCACGTGCAATGGTTATCAACTTAAAATCAACTGGTTTTATTTCATATACAATACAGCTATCATAATACTTTAAGCGTGTAACAATTATATTACAAGATTTCAGTACAAATTAGAGAAAAATATAAAGACAAAAGACATAATTACCACGACAACAGGCACCACCCGGCCTCTCCCAACGCCACCAAGGAATGAGGACGATTTCTCTCGCAGTCCCGTGTCGGGAGAATATCAGTTGCCATTTGTGCTAAAATATGACAATTTAAAAATGATACTCAGTAAAGTAGGAACAAATGAAAATAACCAATAAATATTTTATGGTACCAAAAGTACTATGAAGAAATCAATGAGTGCTTACCCTTTATCTAAATGGCATTAAATATTTTCCACTCACGAGCAAAATATCCAGCACTCTTTCTTTAATACACTGTACTAAATATTTTCCATTATTACAACGAAATTTGCTGTTACATACCCATATTATGCTTACGTTATTTTACTATTATTTGGTGAAGCCCTAGATGAAGCCTTTCGAACCGCCATATTGAATAGCCCAAGCTGCGGCTTTGATTGAAATCACGTTTTCCACCGCTTACCTCCAGCCTAGTAGGGTGAAGAACGTGGAGATCAATCCATAAGTTAACTAATGGGTGGAGCTTTCCCTCTACAAGTTTGGAGATGGGATGTAAACCCAGGGTAAACCAATGGGTGGAGCTTTTCCCTTGCTTTCAAGACAAATGCTGTCTATATAAATACCCACACAGAAATTGAACTCAACTGAAAAGCGTTCAGTAAGGGGTATTATTTAAATGAAGTATGGATGAAAGGGATAAATATGAGATACTGAAAAATGGCAGACAGGACAAAACTCAAACAATTGTTTGACTAGAAAAAAAGTTCTGTAGGAAGACAGGTGGGAAAAGCTTTAAAGATTTTGTAGTGGATGAGTGGAACAAGTTATCCATCCATGTGCATGAGGGTCCTTTCATAATTAACTTCAAGAATATGCTATATGGACTGACAAGCACAGGACCGATGAGGAATGGGCTTAAAACTTTTCCCAATCACTGATTTTTTTTTTTCCCCTTAGGATCCATGAGAGTACAGTAGTTTACATTTTTCTTTCATCCTATGAAATGTCCATGTCAGATTTTAGACATGGTAGCATTTTTTGATGCAACTCTTTTGTGCCATGGCCTCCCTTCACTGTACAGTCTGTATCCACCCTGGCCACATCATTCAAAATGTTCTGAATCAGTCACTGAACATACAGTATCTCTATCCACCCATCCATTCACCATCCTATCTAGTACAGTACAGTACTGCCCATAAGGAGCGTGGAGGCATGGGGTTTGGCTATTTAGTTCAGATATCTCAGACAAGGGCCCACTATCCCCAAAGGCGTAAAAAAAAGTTTGGCTCTCATCATTCTTCACCATGACTAGTCACTCATCTCGACATTATGTTAGGAATAAACTCCAACCACCTCTTACAGTCCCCTGATGGGCCACATTTGGTTTGAGTGTCTTAAAACACACTATACTCCATTTCACCAAGTCTGGCACCATCAGTGATGTCGTCAACACCTGTAGCACTGATAAAGGTCCTCCATACTGGATATACCTTTTTGTATTGCCTTTATATGTATATTGGTTCTCAAGGTAATACATAGAGGTTTACCTAGTACAAAGGATTTATGTCAACACTACAGGCGTTGAGGACATCAGAGATGGTGCCAGACTCGATGAAATGGGGTATAGCTCATCAAGCATCCATCTCTTGGTTATACGATTATGACCCAATGGAGTGAAATGTTTCTGATGTACATACAGGAAACCACTTGAATTGACATTCACTGTAAAGTCACCTGTATGTAGCACTACACCAAGTGAGCACCTCCATTAACAAGGTCTGGGGACAGAGTGACATGGAGGCGATTTGTTTGTGGCCACCCCGTTCGGGATTGAGGTGTCTGGCAATAGATAGAGATAGATTTTTAATATTATACATCTCTACAAAACAAACATACATTACATGCATCAATAAATATCCTAACATACCTTACATTAGCTGGACCATGAGAAATGATAAAAGACTTAGTATGACGGCAATTATATTATTTATTGTCTAGTTCATTACAACCTTGTAGAATCTGGACAAAATACAGCTAAAAGACACACTTCCTCTAATTCCTGTTCAATGGTCTAGGCAACTATAACCTATATTAATTACTTCATGAGGAATGTTCATCATTTATTTAATTAGCAATGAATTATTCTAAATGATGATGAACTATTCTAAACCTCACGTATTTGTATTGTGTACTGGATATTAATACATAAGTCCCTAAACCAACAAGTACCTGTATTTATATTACCAAAAAATATTATTTTTAACAATCACCACCTGAATTAGGAGCATTCAGCCTGCTCAGTGATAAGGTAAACATTGGGTAGTTTGAAAAACTTAAACTAACCTGAATAAAAACATTTCCACACACAACAGTTTCTGAATTAGTGCAAGATTATCAAATTGGCATTTTTAATTGCAAAATGTTATATTTTTTATCACCATACAGCTACATACAAATTCCATTATGTGACTTTCAGTTAACACTGTGTTTTATTCAACTTTTAATTAAAAATCTGGCCTTAATGTGAATTCCCTCTGTCAAGGTGATGACTGTGTATACAGTATTTCCTTGTTTAACAATTAGAGATGTGTGCACAAGACTAACATATGCACAAAAATATTTCAGAAAGTATTTAATCTAATTCCAAACTGTTTTTTATATACACACATGAAAATTGGTGAATCACTAGGGAAGTAGGGAAGGGTGGGGGTACCTATCCTTTCTTCATACAGTTGTATAGGATGCTAAAAGAATGGAAAAGGTAAAATTGAAACATGTTAATACATAATTCAGCCCTGTGTACCCATCTCTAATTATTAAACTGGAACAAGTAAACATCCATAGCCTCCACCCTGCCAGAAAGAAATAGGTACTAATGCACTGACAAATTTTCTATTAAAAGTCAAATTAAAAACAATGTGTTGACTAAAATTCACATTATTGAATTTGTATCAAGCTATATGGTAATAAAAAATATATTTTGGAACTAAAATGTGCTGATTTGGTGCCAATTCAGTAATTCCTGTGCCGACTCAGTAACTGACTGCCAATTCAGTCATTCATCACACCAAATATAAATATTTACATCCTTTCTAGCATTATAGTAATCTACTTACAATTTACATTTTGCTTCAAGTATTCCAAACATTGTATTCATTCATGGCACAATATCATGGCATTCTCACAAGAATGTACAGTGAAATATCAGCTACCCACTATGAGAAACATTTTGACTAAAACTGACAAGATCATGAATATTCTTTCACTTACCAGTATCATAAATCTCATAACAGGTTAAATAACCTGCATACTGGCTTTCTTTTAACAAACAAATAGATTTCAATACATGCACTGGATAGCCTGAATGATATCCAATCACAAGATCTCAAATGCAGCTGAAGAAAAAAGCACTGTATAGCCTGAATGATATCCAATCACAAGATCTCAAATGCAGCTGAAGAAAAAGGAAATGTTATTTATCATAACATTATATATCTTGATATATCAAGTTTACTACTTGCAGACAAGACTAGTCTTCCACTTATGCAGACAGTACTGTAAATAGCAAAAGTACAGTATACTATTAACCTCTATTGCATTACGAAATTAAGAGTACTGTAATATGTTTTTACTGAAAAAGTGAACTGCAAATTCAGTAGAAGAGTCAATCCTCTATCTTGTAAACATATTACTGAGGTTTCGTTTTTCTAATGGTAAACTCAAGTAGGGAATGTTCATCATCCTTCTCTCAGACACAATTCTCTCATATTGGAGATATGTTGCATTAAACAGTACAAATTTTATTATATTCTCAGAGGAGCTAAATAACAGTTAGAGTAAAACTGTTACAGTTCCACATACAGGTACTATGCTCTATTTTGAGCTTTACTGCTTTAGCTATTGGCTCATGTACAAGGAGAATGTAGCAGAATACTACATCACAGATACTGAACTTCCATCATTATAATAAATGTATATTATATACTGTATATATAATAAAGACTTAGGAAACAAAGTTATCACTCAGTATTTTATCCTTTAACATACAGGCAAGTACTACACATTACAGCATTCAACTTCTTATGCTCAATGCATTACATAAAAGATACAAAGATGGAAAATCTTACATCACTCATAACTCTTTTCAGGACTCACAACCATATAACGCAAAAGCATGATGGTAAAGTAGGTACCAATATTTATGCTCAGTATCTGCAATAAATCTCTTCAACAAGTGTAAATTATTACCATATTCATAAAACATAAAGTCAAATTCATGTACAGTAAACCCTTGATATACCGAACTAACTGAGGGGAGGGGTGCGTCACTATATCCGAAAGTTTGCTATATCCGAGGGGTTCGGTATTTCCGAGGGATTACTGAACTCAGTTCACTATATAAGGGGAGTCGTTCGGTCCTACATGCTCAAACATAACCTAAACTAACTCTATGAAGTTTCACATGAAGAATTAAATGGTTTATGAAATTGTACATATAAATACAACACTACTGTATATGAAGCTGTACATATAAATAAAACACCTATAATAAGAACAGAGCATAATGTGGTACTGTTACAGTACACTTACTGTGTCAGGAAGGGATGCTGTTAAAGTACACTTACTGTGCCAGGAAGGGATGCTGTTGTCACCATGGGCTGATTTGCGAACTTTCCCCGCATATAGCGATCTTTGTTCACAAAATCAGAGGAAAGTTCAGTCGCAATTTGGCTGTTCAATTTGTCAAAAACTTGCAATACCGGCATTCGTTAAAACGAGCGTTTACTGTACCTAAATAGCAGATGAGTTTGGTCAACAAGTTTGTGCTTTAAACAATTAAATAACCAAATCAATTAAGCAATACATTAAACAAACACTTCACAATTTTAGTTATTCCAACACTTTACAGTTCAAGAGAGCTATTGCAATAAATATAATGGCAGTAAAACAAACTCTTGCCTAAGTGAGACCTAAATGAGAAGAAAGTCCTTAAGTCTAAAACATTTCTTATTTCATTCTGGCTACCATCACATATTCTTTCAACTTTGGAGGGACTTCTTAAGCTAACACAATCATCATTAACTCCTTCAACCCAAGGATGTCTCTTTTATTTCATTCATTAATAAATACTACTAATAATGATCATCATTTTCATCCACACCTCCTTTCTCACTCGAGGGTGGAGTGAGGTACAGTCTAAAGAGCCAGAAAGAATCTGGCAGAATGAGATAATAATAACAATAACACAGTAATAATCATCATCATCATCCGTACCTCCTGTCCCACCCTAGGGCAGGGAGAGGAGTAGCAACATCCTGGCTGTCTGGACATCACATAATAATAATAATAATAATAATAATAATGATAATCTGATAGCTTGCTTGCAGCATGAGTAACACCGAGCAGGCACAATAAACAGTACACCTCCAACATTTGTACGGGCACTCTGTGTGAAATTTAGCACTGATGCAGTACCAAATTCACAATATAAGAGCTCAGAACTTGTGGAGGAAGTTAGATAATAGTTCAAAAGACCCCCAACCCAATATCACACAACTATACCACTTTCAAACACTCCACCAACACCAACCCGACAGACAGAATAACTTTAAAAAATGGTATACCTCTAAAAATGAAACACAGAAAGAATGCTAAATGGAAAAATTTGACGGGATTAATTAGGATTCTGAAGCTAATGGGATATTACTCCAGGAGGAATGATTCATCAGTGAACCTACTGCATGTGACCAGTTTCCTCAGCAGGTTGTGAAGAGGCATGCTTAGGAGAAAGTGTTAGTGGGGTATGAGCAGCAACAAGTAACACATACTTTCATGTATATGTTAAAAAAGGGAAAACTTCACATCAGACCAAAAATATTGGGTTATACTGTACCTGATCTGACTGTGTGGTGAATGTTAGAACTGTTCAAACAAAATTTGGTTGTTAGAAATTCCACTGGTAACTGAAATTAACTGGTAAATTAATCAGATTTAGTCCCTATTCTGATAAAAAGGTATTTCTTTACTGTATACAATCATATCTCATTCACCTCAAACCATATATGCAAGGAATATACTGCATATAAGGCTTTAATAATAAATATTAAACAATGCTACTGGATACAGGCACTTTATGATATACTTCATTATGTACTCATAAAATTAAACTGATAAAACCTATTTATCCCAAACCTCTAATTGCTAAATGTACAGTAAATCAAGTACCACATTAAAGCTGCATCAATTCCAAAATGGGAAGCTAAATATCCCATGGAAATATGGGTACTGTACTACTGTACTTAGCATAAAAGTACAAATTTTTTTAACTGTACTATATATATAAAAATATGCAGTACACTGTTCTATTATGCTCTACTGTGATACTGAAGGTTTCTCTCCTTGCACTATGGTACATAAAAATTTTATCCATCCATCCATCACCCACTTGTGTACTGCCTCATCAGCGGTACAGGGGTTCTGGGCAATGATATTCAGTCCAAACATTTGAGGCAAAGTTGACCAGTCACTTGTCCTTGAGTGACATTAAAAATGAGCAGTATATTAAATGAGAAATACACAATTACCCCTTGGACTTGAACTCTTGTGGGCCACATCCAGATGAAGCACCTAAATCTTCCCAATTCAAAGAATATGAACAATCTTCAGCTTTGAATGCATATCCCTAGCCAATAGTAATATGTTCTGCTGAAGAGTTAAACTGTACATTCTGTGTTTGTGTTCATCAATGTATACAATAAATCTGACAATACTGTAATGTGTTCAAAGCAAATACCAACATACTGAAATATTTAAAGCTGGGGAATATGGAACACTCCTGGGCTACAATTTTTCAAAAACTTTCAATTCTTAAGCAGGAAAGGCTAAAAAAAAAAAAAAAAAAAAGAGATGCAATACAACTCCAGCATTCCCTACTCTGGGCTCTCGGTTCTTGGTATTTTAGGTAACTCAAATCATTAATTATTTTTTACCTTTTTTTTTTTTTTAATATATCTTCACTACACATCTTCATATCATCTTACATCCATATTACTGTATCACCTATCCTAAAAACAACTCCAAGAACTGCGAGAATAAACATGTATTACTATATCGTTGTACAAAAGGATACCATAAAAGGAAATTATGCTTAATACTTCCCGGACAACTGGACACAGCTCATCATAAAATGTGCCAAGTATGTTTTGAACCAGCTAACACAGCACAGTATCCAATACTTTAACTGTCTGCAACAGTCTTAAGCCTGCACTGATTACCTTGACATTTTGTGTGGTGAGCATCTGGCACTCTGCATAATACAAAACTGCACGGCCTGAGTTAAGGTAGACAATCACCTACCCACATCCAGGCATGGCACACCCATTTTATCAATCTAAGATACAAAAGAAATTACAGATGACTCTTAATTATCTGAATGCATCCCCATATTCCATATGAAGATCACAGTGACATAACATCTGTTTCATGAGTAAAACCCAATTAGACATAAAATACAAGTATTAAAAAAAAAAAATGTATATGAGAAAAACTGGTCTAAACTATTCTAAGATAATTTATTATGTATTATAATAAATTGTTAATTTATTATTTATTATCCATTTACTTCACATCCAACTAAACCATCACCATTGACAGAGAATTCTGGACAAGATGAAATAAGAACAAGTCTCACATGTACATTACATATAGAAAAACTAAAGGTGAAATAAAGATATACTTTTTCGCCACCACCTTCACTTAGATTAGTAATTACTCTTTTATTATCACTTTTATTGCATTTCTGATGCCTGCATATTTTTCCATGGTTTTCTACATCCTATTATTACATGTCACACATATGAATTTCCAAAAATGTTTATGATAAACATGAATAAAAAAAAAAAAAGTCAGCCATTCACAAAATATCTATCTACTGTATACCCTATGGAGAGGAATACCTAGTACTCAGATAATAACTACAACCTCAGTATGAAAAGAATGCATGTATTAATCTGAAAAATGGCAAAACAGTTACATTATGAAAACAAAGGTTTAAGAAGAGGAAAATCCTGGGTGGGTAAATGAGTTACCAGGCAAAAGGATATCCACAAATACAGTGTGTCAGTGTAATATATGGTGGCATAAATGGGTAAAAAAAAATGGGAAGTAACTACAATGATAAGAAATAAAAGTCTCATATAAGATGATGAGGTTGGGAGGAGAAAAATGGGGCATAACTGAAAATGAATGAAATTATGGAATGAGTAGGATTCCAAAATTTTGCCTCTTCTGTAACTAGAGATGGACTTTATCATTTACAATCTGGTGAAGTGTAGCAATGATACAGTCTTTCTATAATCCACAACCTGTTCTTCTTCATATGAAACAGCAAAAGTAAGGGATGAATTGCAGTTTAGATGATCTTACCACAGCTTCACAAATAATACATACAGGGTACCACTATGTCAAGGTATGCCCTAAAGGGATCCATGAGATAATCAGACTCTGTTGTTAATCTACTTGGTGACTGGTTTGTCAGATTAAGTGAGTGTAAAGAATGACAATGCTTGGAAAATGTAAGACATCTACAATCACAAGTGTGGCATAAAAATGAGAAAGCTAGCGTGAGAGAAGAGGTACCATATTTCATATTTGTTGTGGTGTTAAATGTAATACTGACTAGGTAGTGCAATAACTGCTGAGATATAGCATGGCAAACCAAAGGCAGCATAACAGACAGTCAGGTGTGAATATAGGATTAGTAAACATGACAATTACAAAGTCAGCTGTTTGTAATAAGTGTGGGCACAGATAACACGAACACTGGATTGGACACTCTGATTCCCTGATTTGCAGTAATGGCCCCAAGACCTAAAAATGATCCTTCGCATTCTGTCCTCATTATCTTGGCTTGTAGTCAAAAGAAGTCAAATAAAAATAACTGTTGCACAAAAACAAATGTATCTAACACAAATATTTCAATGAGAGCAATTGAACGTCATTGTACAATACATGGTATGTCAACTCTTTTTCACACCTGTTAGCCTGCGCTGCTTATCGTCACTTTGTGACCTTCACACTTCACCATACTGAGGAGCATTCAAGCAAAAATAGACTTAATTTGAAAACACAATTGGGAAAATTATTATCAGGTAAGCTACACAGATTATTCTGGCAGTAGAATATCAACTGTTGGAGAATCTTTGTAAGTAATTTGATGAAAATGTTTGGTACTGTTTCATGCAATGTTTCTGCATCAACCCCCATGGCCCAGATTGGTGACTAGTCAGCAAGTCATTGATGTGGTGCACAACGGATACACATTAAATACAGAGATCGCTAAGAAATTACAAAAGACACAATTGACCCAAACCAGTTTTAAGGTTAGCTTTCATAAGGTCTCATAGCCAAAGATGCAAGTGTCCAGCCTTACTGGAGGAAAACCAATAGTGTAGGTCCTGAGCTGGGTGATGTAATAACTTTGTTTAACTTTTAGGGCAGTGCCGATGAAAGTGTAGGCAAACTATTAATGTGATCATGAACAGCCTAACATGCTTCTCACCTAGTCCACAGATACTCAAGGAGGCTTTCTTACACACACGTGACTCATTATTATTATACTTGATTGTATAAGTCACAGTATCACTGACTGGGACTTTGCAGGTGTACTGGTACAGTATTTGGTTACTGAGTGATTGCTGGTACAGTATGCCGTTTATTTTAGTCAGCAAGACCCAAGCAATTTTCTACCTCTGCCTCAATTACAGGCCTTGTCAGCTTCTCAAAGCATCCATTATTACATTCAGGCCCTATTTTACGCTGTGAGACATTTTCCCCAGTGCCATGACTGACGAATGCCTTACAAAATTACATACCTTCACTTTGTCAACTTTCCCTTCTCATTCAGACATTCCTCACTATTTTTCTTACGTTGGAAAGTTTCTGATACCACAACTTCTATCTCCTCATCTTCCTCATGCAAAAACACATTGTTGCTGCCACTCATAATGCCTATTATTGTCGTTAAGTCAGTAAATACTAGTAAAAACACTGAAAGATACACTCACTACTGTAAGCTTAGCCGCCAAACTGAATGTAGATTGTAAACATTCTTAATAGTGCATGGATGGAACACTCTGAATGGTCTGCTGATCACAAAAGTGCGGTGATTGGCTCCCGGATTGAGAGCTGCTCACTCAGTGGGGGAGGAATGGAGGATGTTAGAGGCCAGCCAGTGGGAGGGAGCATACTGATCAGAAGAGAGCTGCGCTCAGTGGGATTTTCAACCATAATGGTTGATTCATCCTCAGATCACATAGGGATGGGGGAAGACAATGCTGTACTGCTCTGGGACCATTACTGCAGCGATGGAAGCGCGATTCTAGGAAGTGTCCAATCCAGTGTTTATGTTATCTGTGGTGTGCAGTAAAAATAGTAAGGAATATACTTTAACTTTCAAGATCTTTCAGTAGTAGTGAGGGCATCAAGAGTCTGAGCCAGGTGTGGCATAAAGAGTGACCCCTACAGGAGGCCATGTGGGGTCATCAACCATCTCCTGCAACACCACCTTGTACTTATTCCTTGGTCCTCGTTTGCAAAACAACCACTGGAAACACTTCTTGAGCCTTATGCTGTTTGCCAGGAGGTGCTGAAAACAAAATTTACTCTTACTGAAAGACAATAGTTCTTACAGATTCATTTGAAGCTAAACTTCTGTATATCATAGTTTTTCCTCAAAAATCACATTTCTATGTGACATTTTTCTCTTGATATTTTATGAACAAAACACAGTCCAAAGCCTTGCTTGATTTGTTCTCAAGAAGCCTTAACCTTTGAGATCTACTTAAAAAGGTTGTACTTGCCCTCAACCTGGTTTTTTAATACCCTCAGCCTTCAGGCCTTAAGAAAAGGGATGGCCTAGGCCTTTGCCTCAACCTCATATTCTAATGGTCTTTGCCTCAAGACCTTAGGTAAGTCCTCAGCCTTATGTCTAATTCTAAACATATTTTAGGTATAACAATAGTACGCCTCAATATATTTTGCTCCTCAGATCATGCCTTGGCTTCATTTGGGCCTTAAAATAATTACATGCAACAATATTTAAGCCATGCAGCAAAAATTATATGGTACAGAATATTTTCAAATTCTGAATGGTATGGGAAAGTCCACCATAGTTATACAGATGTTCAAAACATAAAACACTAACTACTGCAAAGATGACTGTCATGATTGTTCTTACAGTACTTTTAAACCACAACATCAGAGACAGAAGATGTGGACTGATCCAATCCCAAATTAAATTCTTCACTGCACCCCTGACTTGTAGCATTTCTCACCATAATAGAGCTGTCTACTTACCTCAATACTAAGCGAGAGAACAAAGTGAGTGATGATGAAAAGAAGGAGGGTAACACGGAACATATAGTTGGGGTCATCAGGGGAGTAGCGTATTTTCATAAAATTCATTAGCCATGGCCATGGGCAGAGTAGCATCAGCAGGGTACACACACTTAGCAGTACCAATGCACCAGCAAGCCATACTGGACCAAGAAGAAAGACATAAACCACATCAAGATAGAATGAACTATCACAAAAATTTTTAGTTATTCAGATACTTAAGAGCTAAACAGCCTCCTAGAAGAATTAAGTTCAAAATTATCTATCTATCTATTTACTGCCAGATGCCTCAATCCCGGACGGGGTGGCCACAAACAAATCACCTCCATCTCGCTCTGTCCCCCGCCATTTCACTACCCCGCTCCCAACTCACACCCCCCTCTCTCATGTACCTCCCCACTCCATCTCTCCATCTCATCCTCGGCCTCCCCCTCCCTCTCGCCCCCTCCACCTCACTCACATACACTCTCCTCGTCAATCTTTCACTCTCCATCCTCTCCACATGCCCAAACCACCTTAACGTGTTTCTCCTAATGCTTCCTATCACGTCCACAACCAGACCACAACGCTCCTTCACTTCCTCATTTGTTAGTCTGTCTCTCCATGTGACTCCACATGCTCATCTCAAATAACTCATTTCCACTGCTCTCACTCTTGACTTCTGTCCTTCCAACAGGGTCCAAGCTTCACTTCCATATGTTAGAGTTGGTATCACAATACTGTCATGTAACAACTTTTTTAATTCCATGCTCACCTCCCTGATGATTCTTATCACTACTTTCAATGAACCAGCAACCTTCCTTCCCTGCAGCACCCTTTCAAGCACTTCACCCTCCAGACTTCCATCTTTACTCATCACACTACCCAAGTACTTAAATGCACTCACATTCTCCATATCCTCCCCATCCAATCTCACTGTACATTCACTGGTTTCACTTCTCTCAAAGACCATCACTTTACTCTTCCCTACATTCACCTTTAGATTCTGTTTCTTACACACTCTCCCAAACTCATCTGCCAAGCCTTGCAGCTCCCCTTCGTCTTAGCTCAACAACACAGTATCATCTGCAAACAACAGTACAGGGAGTTTCCAAACACTGCCCTCTCTCACTAGGGCCGCTCCAACATCCAAAGTTTGACAAATTCTTTAGTATATGCAATGACGGGCAAAATTTTCATCCCACTACGTAATCAATGAACTGATGAATGATACTTTTGTCATGTTAGGCAAAAAAAAGATAACAGACCTGAGCTGACTTTCAACCCTTGAATCTGATGGCACATATCATCAATATCTTTTAAACTAATCTGATGGTTCATTCAATTTCCAGCACCAAATGAAGGAAAAAACTAGTTGATATTTCAGAACACATCCTTAACTTCCTGTGAACAAAGTCTGAAAACTGATGGTATACTACATTTTTACCATTGGTGTACAATGGCTTCCTGAAGGGTCGACCAGGAGAATACGCCATGCAGAGAGTCAGGTACTGAAAGCTGGACACATAAAAGATGATGGCAGTCTCCCAGCTTACTACATTATCTTGCTGTGTTTGCTCTGTGGGCTGGTTGGGCTCAAACCTTTACCAGATCAAGAGAGGGAGAAAAAAAAAATTAGTTCTCAAACAACACAAGGAGGGAGCAAGAGCAGAAAGAATGGAAAAAATTGTTAATGTAAAAAAAAAAAAAAAATCCACAATACCATGCTTTGTTTTTATCAGATGCTTAACACTCATTAGAAATTCTTCTCATATACAATTGTCCCTCCTATAACGCAGTATCGTGTAACACGGATCTGTACTTACGCTGTCACCTACAGTGTGACCAAAAAATACATGCCACAGTCACAAACAGATATACCGCTGTGAGTTGTCAGACATCGGAGCTCAGACGGCCTACCGAAAGTTGAATGTCATGTGTGACGACGCCAGGCGAGCGGTGTGCTGTGATTGGTCACGTGACGTCACATCCATATGTACCCCCATTGGCCGCAGGGGGCGTCCTCCATTGTTTTTTGGTGGTCTCCTGCTTCATGGCCACGTCTGAGGTAGCTACTCCCGTGGTACAGAACATTGTTACCTAAGCATTATGGGGTCTGGAGGTGCCAGGGACAGCGAATGTCACTAGGGTGTTTTTTGGAGGGTTTAGGTGGGATTTGGGGTGAAAAGTGCAACTCTGGAAAATGCCAAGTCTACAGTAGGTTAGCCCTTTACAAAGGCGACATATGGAATATAGGACGCAGAAAAGTATGCCACGGCTTGTTGTCAGCCTATATTAGCCATGTTATAGGAGGGAGGATTGTGTAATACAAT
>JAGKTI010000898.1:70935-86568 GCA_018397915.1 Birgus latro
GAGAGAGAGAGAGAGAGAGAGAGAGAGAGAGAGAGAGAGAGAGAGAGAGAGAGATACTTGATACTTGATACATTTATTTGGCTTAATATAATATAAACGTACAGTGAATACATATACATATACAGTTTGCAAGCCACGGTCCATTGAGCCGATGCTCTTTTATGGACCTGATGATGTTTTCATATTTTGTTTGTCTTCATGGATTAGAATGGACGTGGAAAAAAGTTATATTTGATTCAAATACGAAAATCTGTGCTGATATCAACGTAAGTAATAGTATAAATGAACATAAGTTATAAGAAAAATAACGATAGCAATAGTAATAGCGGAAAAATGTTAACAGCAAATAACTAATAATGTCAGTGCTTTGCCTACAACGGTAATATAAGATGCTAATAACATAAGAAATCATTAATGGTATTGGTTGACAGAAAATTTTAAGTAGTAGTAGAAATAATAAATGACAATAATAATAATGAATTTTTTTTACAGTAACGATAGTAGTAATAGTATCAATAACAGCAGCAGTATCAATAGTAATAATAAGAATAACAATAATTATAATAGAAATAATACTGAACAATAATAATTACAGTATTAATATGTATTGAAAACACTGGTAATACCAATATCTCCATCATTGCCCGTACCAGTAACATTGCCCTATAATAAATGTAATCCCGGTTCAACAACATACCAGTACACATCTTTTTACATGCAGTACATTTGCTACTCCCTTTTTCCTGCCTACACCAACACACGCCCACAGCTACACAATAAATACACGCACTATCCATATATACTTTAGTAAATACAACAATTGCTAATATATCAGATTATAATTTAATTATATTTTCTGAATAATTCTGCTTTAATTTTGTAACTGAAGGAGTTAAGTGACATGGTATGCTTGAAGTCCTCTTGCAGTTTGTTCCACACCTTTGCTCCCCTAAAGGTGACACTTTGTTGTGCGTGTGATGTTCTATACAGTGGGAGTCTGAGGTCATTAATTCTTCTGGTGTCAATACTATGAGATATATATCTGAAACCACAATCAACTTGATGAATAAATATTGCCTTAAACACAAATAAGCATGTCTGAAGGTGGATGATGTCATGAAATTTAAGTATTTTGTTCTTACTGAAGAGGGGATTAGTATGGTCGTATCTTTGTTTATGGAACATGATACGGATTAATTTTTTCTGTGCAATGAATATGGTATCCAAGTATGTTTTGTGTGTCCCTCCCCATATTGCTGAACAGTATAATAAGTGTGGATAAACAATTGACAGGTATATCTGTCTTAAACAGATAGAGTTCAAGAAGTGTCTTATCTTATATAACACACCAGATATTTTAGAAATTTTAATCCGTAAATCATATAAATGAGAATGCCAATTTAATTTACTGTCAAAAATAATTCCCAAAAATCTTGTTTCATTAGTCTGATTTATTGCATGGTTATCAATTTTAATTTCAATGTCAGGGGGTCGCATCATATTTGTATGTGATACCATAAAGTGTGTTTTGGAAATATTTAGTGTAAGTTTATTACTCTTTAACCAGTTAGACACATGAAGTAATTCTCTGTTTACAGTGTCTCTCAGTTCAAAGAGAGAGAGAGAGAGAGAGAGAGAGAGAGAGAGAGAGAGAGAGAGAGAGAGAGAGAGAGAGAGAGAGAGAGAGAGAGAGAGAATGAGTGAGAGAAAATGAGTGAGTGAGTGAGAGAATGAATGAGTGAGAGGATGAATGAGTGAGAGAATGAGTGAGTGAGACAGAGTGTAGAGGTAGTATGTCCCCTCCCCATCCCCCAACACTCCTCCACCCCTGCTGGTCTCCCTCCTCTTGCCCTTCCCCTCCCTCACCCCCACTTGTCTCCCTCCACACCCTCCCTCACCCCCATTCATCTTCCTCCCCACCCTGCCCTACCTCCACTTGTCTCCCTCCCCTTACCCTCAACCTCCCCAGCTTGTCTCTCTCCCTGTCCCCCCATCTTCCATGCCCCCCACTTAGCTTACTGCTTGCATGCTGTCAGTTGTCCTGAACCACACCTCCCATCGCCTCACCTTCCTGCAGGTGATGTTTTATGTCTCATTTTTTAGCTGATGCAATCCACTGTCTATAACTTGCTGCACTGTGTGTTTTCCAACCATAATTTAATGCCTTGCACTGTGTTCTTTCTATCTTTGGCCCCATAGTAAGCCTTTGATACATACTGTAAATTGGGGCCTCCCGCCTAGTTATGTCCCCTGTCAACGTGTCATCAGGTGCTGTGAAATATGGGCAGCTTCTTCTAACCATGTTATACTTTTTTTACGCGTTGTGACAGTTTTTGGACACAAATGGATGCTATAACTTATTTCGCGCTTATGTGTGCTGCGACTGTACTCCCTATATTTTTTGTTCTCTCTCTCTCTCTCTCTTTCTCTCTCTCTCTCTCTCTCTCTTTTTTTTCATGTGTCTGACTCTGGGAAAAGGCTTCAGGGCCTATCCCAAAACCCAGTAGTCCTTCTACACACCTCCACATGTCACCACTTTGGCACTGACACCCACTGTCCATACTGAATACAAGCTAGGGCTGTCTCATGCAGGACTGGTGTACTGCTTCACTCAACACTTTCATTCACTGAACTGATTAAAAAATTAATATCATGGACCAGTATTACAATGAAACACTTCGTAGTAGTTACAACAGGCCTTCTCTAACTAGCATTTTGAAATCTGTGGACTCCAGGAGATAACAAAAATGATCTCAAGAGGAATCATCCACCAATATCTATAAAATAGTGTGTTTACAATGCATTACTGGTGTAAATTTGCAAGTATGTATACATACCTGTCACCATTATGCTGCGTATGTTGGCACAAGTGAGTTGCCTGATGACTGGAGTAGTTTCAGGTTTGAGCATGTTCTGCAGCACCAGCAAACCAACAAAGGATAGCTCACACTCAACCTAAACACAACCAAGACAAAGAAAGAAAAACTATTAACATATTTGCATACAATCACCATTAACTCCTCCCTCCAGGCTCATGTTTACTGATGTATACATACAGCACATCAGTTCACATAAATAATTTTGTCATATCACACCGATGTTTGCACAGCTGCATGGCCAAGGCTGGTTGAGGTTGCCAAATAGGCCTATGTCTTTCCTCCACATGGGAAACTGGCTCACAATTCCCTCAGTGGCAACCCTCGCGGCCTCCTACCACTCATCCCTGGCATCACCACCACCAGATCCCTCACATACTCGCACACTCAGTCCCCCTTTCTCAACTGCCCATCAGTAAAACGATGAGTCCATGTATTTATTTGCTTTTTGTAGCATGCCCAACTATTTTGTAAGACTGGATTTGCAATTTTTGGAATTTCATTTATGGCCAAAATATACCCAAGTGGGAGTCACAGACCTCCAACCAGATACCCAGGAGAAAGGGGTTAACGTATGTAAAGAGTAAATACAAACATGTCAAAATCATCATCCTAAATCAATTTCCTAAGTTCTCTTGCAGTCAGAATTCAAGAGCATGGCTCCTTGATCCCTGTCAGGGTATATTTCAGAGGAAAATGGATGTCCTTGGTAAATTCTCCTGTGCTCTATGAAGCGCAGAGTTGCTTGCTACATAAATTCTGAGCAGTGGGGTCAACACTTCTCTCCACTAACACAAAAATGCATAAATGTATGAAAATACACATGAAAATATAAAAATACACATACATTAATCAAACAAACTTTCAGAATTATCTACTACACACATGCAAAAAGAATAATAAAATTTCATAATGCCTACAGGATGAACAGTCTTTTATCTGCCTAGTCTACTTTACAATATCAGTGACACCTACCTGGTCTCTGGGAAGTCTCTGTGCAGCATGCCATGATAATTTGGCTTGAAGGGTACGATGAGCCAGAGCAATGACACGAAACCCCTGCACAGTGTACTGCGTCAACACACTACTAAGGTTCTCCGGCACTGCAGTCATAATCATGCAAGATATGAAAAGTTAAATTATTACGGTACTAAGTGTTATATGCATACAGAACTCAGTTTTATCTCATTGTAAATGAACTATGTCTACTGCAGCTACCTTCACCTTTTCAATATCATTTTACCCTTCCTGCCTTTTGAGGATTTTATTTAGGTTTGGAAAAGCTTCCCATACTGAAGGAGTTAGAAATTATCTCGTTTCGTTTCGTTTAGTTTAGTTTTTGAAGGCTCCAACATGCTTGCATGCGTCAGCCTTGGTCACCTAATGGCGGCTCTCCATGCTGCTCGATCTTTGGCAGCCTCCCTGTTCAGTCCCTTAATCCTTAAGTCACATTTAATGACCTCGTCCCATGTCTTTCTCGGTCTACCCCTCCCAACTCCTCCATCAATATTAACACTTCTCACCCTCTGTACCCAATTATCATCCCCCATCCTCTCCACATGTCCAAACCACCTCAGCCTACCTCTCCTCATCACAACACCAATACACTCCAGTCCCATCCTACCTCTCAACTCTTCCATCGTAAACCGAGCCCTCCCAGGCTTGCACGCAGGGACGCACTGCACATCCACCTAATCACTGTCATTTCTGTACATTTAAACCTGTGAATATCCTCTTCCTTTACTGCCCAGGTCTCACTACCATACAGCATCACACTCCTAAAACATGCTGCATACAAAGATCCCTTAGCACGTAAGGAGAGTCCCCTCAATGTCAGGAGAGGCAACAGCTCCCTGAACTTCTTCCAACCAATTCTCACCCTAGCAACCGAGATAACTCCAGCCCCACCTCCGGCACATAACATGTCTCCATTAAAACTTTTCAGTACATCATCATCATCATCATCTGGACCTCTTTTCCCACCCTAGGGCAAGGTGAGGAGTAGCAACGTCCATTATTTAAAGTAAATTCCTCCTACATCTACATAATGACACTTAACTTAGATAATGTATCTCTAATATAAAAGGCTTAACCCTTGAAGAGTAGTTTTTTTTTTCTCTACCCCAACATTCACAGTTTGTATAACGTCTGGTTGCTATTGCAGCCTGTCATGTACTCATGAATCATGACAGACACAATTTGACTCCTTAGGCTACCAAGGATTTACTATCCCCATTCCAATACCAATTTCCATACTTCACCATATGGTGGAATAAGAGCAGTGTTTATGTATTTACACTGTTTGTGTTCCATTTATTGATGCTTACCTCCATCAACAACAATTCTAAGTCATGCACCAATGGATTGGTATTTAGAAATGGACACTGGTTGAAAGAAAGGAGGATGATTTTCACAAAACACTCATAGATGCCCATTTTCCTCACACAGATTTAACTCCCACATCCATCCACATCTTTGGTATCTGTGCTGACTTGCTGTGCTATGCTTGGAGAATACAGAGGGCCTTCTGTGTATACAATACACAGTCATAATATTAAGAGTTTGGATTAAACAATTCATATTACAGAAAAAAAAAAATTACTGGTACTTGCAGATTTTTGGATGAAACCATTTTTATATTACAGAAAAGAAAAAGACTAACATGTGTCAGGGTGGCAGAGACTCTGAATGACTTCAGGAGCCCCCTTAGCATAAAGCTCCATTTGAGGCTGACCCAAGACTCGCACCACTACCGACATACGCTGGCTGCTGCTGCTAAATGGGAACTGCCGCACAATTCCAATCTCATATGGCATCTATTGACAGAGTGATGGTTGATCAGTATGCATATTTGTGTGCAGGAATCTAATTTATATAACTCTGCATTAGAGAGACTGTGATTGTAATTATGTGTTTGTCATGTGATGAATACATTATCAGGAATTTGAAATATGATATACAGTACAGGTATATATTTAAACAGGATGCATCTCATTACAAGTACTGTGTTATGTCTAAGAAATTATAACATACAAAATTAACAGCACTTAAAATTTTCAACAAGATTAATATGAACAAGAACAAACTTTCAGTTTTAAAATCTGAATAAAGTGCATTTACTGGGAAAAAAAATAATAATAATGATTTTTCACAAAAACTACCAATTACCTCTACTGTCTATAAATAACATACATTAATACTACAATACAGAAAAATAACATGCCAATTTTATATTTTACTCAAACATGCACTCAATCAAACTAATAAATGACCTCCCACTCATCATGAGTAAACAAGTGTTTCTAATAGGCTGAGAAAAGGTGGAAAATTTAACAAACTAATCAGTGGCTAACAGGTAAATTTATGAAAAAAGTTACTTGGAAAAGAATAAGTGAATGGAGTAAGTGTAGCAAAAATATTTGGTAAAAATAAAAAACTCTCGGAACATATAAGAATTATGTACGGCAAGAGAGCATTATGTAACTGATGCAGTGGTATGATCTTGTAAGCAGTGAAGAGAACAGACTTAAGAAGGGATGCCACCTCAAGCGGAGTCTCAGCCACGTCCACAATGTTGGGTGGGTCGACGTACACCTGACGGTGGCTGGGCTTGACTACTGTAGGTGCCATCTGGTCATAGCTGCTCTCACCAGGCTCCTCAAGACTCTGTCAGCACAACATACCTTCTACTTGTACTACTGTGCAGCCTCCCCAAAACTACGCTACTGTACATCAGATCCACTTAAAAGTCCCACATAAAAATATAGGCTCTCAACACTCAACACACAGCGAAATTCATTCATACTAGCCATTCCTTGCAGTGCAGTAATATAATATAGCATTTTTTACTTGATGCTGAATCACAAACATCTACAGATCATTACCAAAATCATAACACTCCAATAAAAAGAATACTTCACACAAGTAAACTAGAGTACTCAAAGTATATCTGGAATGCTCTTAATCAAATTCTTGCAGCACAAATGCAGGGAGAAATTGCAATACCACTAAAGATTCACTACTGCAATGTCATTAAAAATGCAAACAAATAAATAACACCAACAATAATAGGAGCAAGCTATGAAAAATTTAAAATTTGTACACTGACAGCAATTTTTTAAAAAGCAGCCATATTTTTGCATAGTCAAAATATCTTTCTCTTTTGTAGGGAATAAGTTGGAGCCACTATCAAAAGGGAGATATTTTTCATTTCCAAATGACATCCTGACTAAATGGAGGCTGGGTAATATATCACACTTCAAAAGACTGTGGCAAAGGATAGACCTCACTGAAGTAGAAATAAAAAGGTAAAGAAACTTTGCTTCCATGGAGTTTTGTCTTCAAAATGCTTTGTGTAGCTCCCATTTGTCTTTAGCATAATTCATGTAGCTCCCAAGGTGCTATGAAAACCAAGAGAATCAAGTGAGAGAAGACTTGCAATGGGAACAAATTTCAGTGATAAAATCTGCAACAAAGGCATGACAATGCAGGTGAGGATTGTACAGTGAAGACTGAATTTATGCTAAGAATGCAGAAACTTTACGTGTAACATTGACAGTTTCAGCACTATGAAGTAAGAGATTCCAGTGGACAAACTACAGAGGGTAAAGGCTGTGAAGAAGGTAACTAAACATGAGCAGTGACAGGGAGTCAAAATTATGAGACAATACCTCATGAAAGAGTCAGTGTTAACAAGCACTTCAAGAGCAGCAGCAACAGAAGGTTAACATTATGAAGTCAGTGTCTCTAGGGGAGAAATGAGAGCTGAAACAATAAGGTTTGTGTCTCACGGTAGCAAGGAGGGCCTAGGCCAGTAACAGGAATGGTCAGTCAGCAATGAGCAGGAACAGACCCAATCTTACTAAAGTAAGAAACTTTCAAGGTAGTGGAAATGAATGATGAATGGTGACCAACGAATAGCTGGGTCCATTCTAATCTAGATGGAAGTAAAAGTATTATGATATCATTAAGGAAAAATGGTGAGAACTCCTCTAAATTCTACCAAGAGAGCAACTAACCAAATCAAATAGTATTTCCTAGGGGGGACAAATGCCAACACTTAATGAAATCCAGATATAAACAGTGTTGTTGCATGTATGGAGTAGAGGGTTAATGAAGGGCCTTGCAACAAACATAAACTGGGATGAATCCAATAGGAAAATACCAATCAATCTACTACCTGATTCTGCATTCTGTGAGGGGTGGCCTCAACAAAGAGATCTCTAGACATGTCCATCACAACACAATAACATAACCTCTTCCCCTGACACACCACCAAGTATGTACACTCACACCTTATTTTTTCATCTCATTTTCAGTCTCCTTCTTTGTCTCCTCCTCTTGAGAACAAAGTTTCTTTGCTGCTTTCTAGCTTCTGGACTCAGCTTCACCCTTTGCTCCAACCTTTGTTGGAATGGTTTTTGTTCCCTACCGCTAGGATGGAGCATGCTAGTGATACAGATCTTGCTTCTAGAATATGGCACTAACAAAGCAAGTGACCATGTGCAGAAAAATTAGATGTTTGGATCCTTGTGCCAAAAATCTGGAGGAACGCATAAGACCATAAAGACCATAAAACAAAATATAATCTGTACCTTTAACATCTACAAAATAGCTAGTGCCTGAAAAACAAAGGGAATCCCTCTCACCACCACTATTCAAAGGAATCAAAAGAGGAGGTAAAGATAAAAACATGAACATGGCAACTGTATCTCATTTCCTACATGACTACGTTTATACTACAGTTTGCAATGGAGATTCAAGCTAAAAGCATGTAAATTATACAAAAGCAAAGGAAAACAGCTAGAATACAGTACTCTACTGTATCATAAATTTTTTGCACATATAGCATATATCCCTAACCAGAAAAAATAAGCAGGCAGTGAGTAAAATATCTCTTAGAAACCACACAAAAATGCAGAAAGTAAACAACTAACAGATGGATGGCAATGCACCCATTGGCAATTCAATGGATACACAATACAGTGAACAGTATGACTAAGAACCTGATGAAACATGCAAGCAATGAGTAAGGCATCTAGTGTAAAAGACAAGCTGCAATTAAAATGATGAAAACACAGGTTATGATCAATGAATTTCTGAACCAGGAGAAGTACAGAACATGCTTAATTTATACTAATTACAAATTCACCATTTTATACAGTACAGTAATCTAAGTGTTTACACATTTTCTAACATCTGTTTAAGATGTTTCAGAAAAGAGCCTTTAAGTAGTTAATTTATATGTTGAATGCAATATAATTACAGCAGATGGCTTCTATATGACTAAAAGTAAATTGGCGATTAAAATTAGGTCCAAGAGGCGTATCAGTCTTTTTCGGTACTCGCAAGGTTTCTGAGAATCTAACTTCTTCAGCTTTTGAGTGTATACTATACTGTATAAAATTATGTATATACTAGTAATGGGAAAATATCTTGAAAAGGAAAATTATGCACAGATGAGACATTAGAATTAAAATTAGAATATACTGTACATATATAAAAACAACAAAGACAAAGACATCATAAAAAAATAAAAAAAGGACAAAGTTTTTACAAAACACACAGGAACCACATGCAAGTTTAAAAAATACAGTAGCTGCAACTGCAACGGACCATCCATAATGATGACAAATTCTTAGAAAAGGAAAAGACTGTATTTTAATCAATGAAATACTCTTGAACTGCTCACAAATAATTAATCTCAAACAATCAGCCTCCATGCAGG
Organism: Birgus latro; assembly: GCA_018397915.1. Lineage (NCBI taxonomy): Eukaryota > Metazoa > Arthropoda > Malacostraca > Decapoda > Coenobitidae > Birgus > Birgus latro. Next base: position 80,539 of record JAGKTI010000898.1, read on the forward strand.
AAGAAAATCACTGAGTGAGTGTGACAACAAATCACCTGGTGCATCAAGCCAACTCCCTGAGAGTGCTTCAAGCTTGTTGTGTCATTATTCTGACTGTCAGTGTTGCCATCACCACCCAGTCCAGTGCTCCCATGGCCAAGCTTTGAGGTGCTAGGGAGGTGCAAGTAAGGGGGATCTGAGGTACTAGGGACTGGAATGTTAAGGGAGGTACTGAAGGTAACTGGAGTGTCACAGGAAGTGTTGTGAACTGGAATGAGTGTAGTAGTGTGACTGGAAAAGCTCTGAGTGAAAGCTGATGATGTGGGCCTATGATGACTGGGGTCTAGTGAGGTAACAGAAGTAGAGGAGGAAGTAGGGGAGAGACAATTACTGAAAGGGACCGAGTGAGATATGGGCAAGCTGCTGATCTTAACATGAGGCTCAGAAGATTCAGCTAACAAGGAGAGAGAAGGAGGGGGAGGTACCAGAAGGGATGGAACACAGAGAGACACTGAGGATGGGACTGGCGTTGATGATAAGTGGCCTTGGTGGGGCTGGGAAAATGAAGTGTGGCGAGGGGGGCGGACGAGGGTGGGGATGAGGGAGTCAAAGCGCTGTGTATCGTTCTCCACTGGCTCCTCCAACTCCTGATGTGGGATTAGGCTGAGGTTAGGCTATGGTGACAAATATAAATGGAAAAACTTGTGCTTGGGGCTGAATTTTTTGGTTGTCATTTTTTTTTTTTTTTTACTATTATTACTCCATATTTACAACCAAATTCATTCAACAAGCATTTCAGATCATTTAAGGCATAAGGAAGTGTTCTTGAAAAATTGCTTTCAAGATGAATTTGTAATGAATAAACCTGAAATCCCAAGGGAAAATTATTGTTGTTTGAAATGCATATAAAATACCCTCTCCCACCTGTACCAACCCAACATGATGGCTAACTAGCCACTGCCAGTCAAATGCCATGCACATCATGCAATATCTTACAGCTATGATTCTCCTCTGTGAGTTATTCAAATTCACTAAACTACAGCAACAGCCTTTTCGTCTAGCCTCAAAGTACTCCAATACTGAATTATCCTAGCCCTGCCTCCTCCACTACTATAACTAATATGTTCAATGTGGCAAGAATGTAAAAACTCAGATATATGTTATTATGTAATCAGGCACTTTAATAAAAAGTTAGTCAGACTTCCTCAGACAAAGTATGCACCTGAGATTATTTTTTCCCCTAACTTAGCCCCTGAACACACACAAAAAGTAATTTAGGAAGAAAGAACCTGTACCTCTTATGACACCACATGACCTTTAGCAGAATTGGGGTGAACCATCTCAGATATATAGTATAACACTAGGGTGATGGGTGAGAGAAAAAAAAAAAAAAAAACGAGAATCATTACGTCAGAATCCAGCATCATCATTTTCACAGGGCTTTCACCACAGTGCAAAATGCACCATTCAAGTGTGAGATGCTATGATATCAATGTACCTGCCTCTTCTCACACCATTGTTACCTCGCTTAGGAACCAAACCTCCAAACTTTTCCATGTACCTTGCTGTGGCAAGCACTGTCCACCACAAGGAAACATCAGTCAACTACATGGGATAACTCTGCATCTGCAGTTGCTTGCCTGTGGCTCATGGGTCTTCTTGGCCAGGCATTTTGGGGCTGAACATGAACAACAACAACAATAACACATAAGCTTTATGTCCTAATTGACTCATGCCTGACTCCAGAAAACACCTCTTGATGCCTATTAATCTTCTTCCTAAGAGTGTCTCCTTGAAGGAGGTATAAAGGTATAAAGCATTACAACAGGTATGAGGCTGGTTGATACTTACCCATTTAGTAGCCTCAAACATCTTTAGATCAAGAGGATCTCCAGTAAGTGAGCCATGTAGGTGGGTGAGGGAATGACAGGTTGCCATGGCAGCCACTAAGCGAGATGTGAAGGATATGCTCGTGATTTCTGACACTGGGGGCCCCAACTGACCCTGCTGGACCTCCATCACACCCCATACTTCTAACCCATCTTCAGTTAATGTTCCTGTCTGACTCATACACAATAAAGAGATTGATAAAAACTTGAGGGTGGATGAATTTAATTACAAAACACAAAAAATGGAACTGATCTCATATTTCTTCTACTATTAAACTAAAAACAAACACAGACAACACTCAATTTGATTCATTAATGAACCTTCAGTGCAGTATATGCAGTTAACATTTAGTTTACAACTGGAATTACAGCTTAACATAAACTAATCACAAAAAACTAATTTACATTCAAGTACTTCCAGCAACGACTCACCTTATCAAAGCACACAAGCTTGATCTTTCCAGAGACGTTAATTCTTGGAGGTGAAATGCAGAAAACAGATTTTGCCTTAAGACGCGCTTGGGCATAGTATGTCCCCACTGTCATAGCTGCGGGAAGGGCTGGTGGCACAACTATGGTCACAATGTCCAGTGTCCGCACCAGAGTCTTCACCACACCCTCCTGCATCATAGATTTGTTAACACTTAACGGTTTGTGTACTTCACCACAGAAACCATGGGACTCTTTACCTTCCTGATTCAAACCTCCATGTTTACATTTCCATCTTCTTTCAATACCTTATAACTGAGAACCTGAGTACTAACAGATACACACACACACACACACACACACACACACACACACAACTTTAAACTGTTTCATTCAAATTAGCATTTTGCCAACATACTTCCTAGACTCTATATCAGGAGTGACTGTACTCACATTTACTTATTTACTTTATTTTCTCCAATGCAGTGAACAGTAAATAAATAAACTCTGGATTCTAACATGTTTCTCTTATTTCGACTCACCTTGTGCATGATATAGACATAAATGGAGTATGACATGCCAACAGACGCAATGAGGAAAAGGAAGAAGATGAAGCGCATGGAATCTCTGTAGAACTTAAAATCAAGGGGTCTGGGATATAGGATGGCTCGCACTAGTTCTCCCTTGGCTGTGTTAAAGCCAGTTCGCACCACCACTGCCAGCACCTGACAAGTAAAATCAATAAAAACATTCATTGTGATGTCATTTCATCTTCCTGTCAATGGTATGAAGACTATCTAGGAAAACTAAAGTAAGTGATAATTTATTCTAATAATAATAATAAAAAAAAAAAGACAATACAATGAAACCTCAAAGTAACACATCACAATGAAATGTGGTTTATAATACTGTAATAGGGAAACTGTGACTCTTCATGTCTTCAGTCAAAGATGTAGTCAGGTATACCTATAACACAAGGCCATGTGACATCAGCCATCACAAGCTGTGTACGACATCACTCCAGCTGAGTGCAATTTACATCATTATACCATTTTCAGGCCTTTATTTTAATACCATATCTTCTTGTGCATAAGAAACTCACCTAACAAGAGGTAAACAGAAATATATATATATGAGAGTTTGCTGGTCTGCAGGCGGGGGGGGGGGATCTGAGTGACGTGTGGAGTGATAGCACTTGGGCACCTCACACTACCCAGGCTAAGATGATGTGTATTTTGTACTGACTCATGCAATTATATACAGTACTGGTACAGGAACTGTTTGGTAAATAACTGTGTATTCATTTACATAAGGAACCTCATTTTGCTGTCATTACTGTAAATATATTTGTAAGTATAGTTAGGTGTTTTTATTATTTCTGTTACCTCATCCTGATATTACTATTTTTACTATTAAGTAAAATTCAGATGCAGAATCTCACTGCTCAGTGCTTATCATTCCCCATACCCACTGTATTTACTAGAGTTTACTAGAGGTCCAGAACACCAGCCAAAATAAATTACAGAGAAATAGCATGAATGTTAACAAAGCCATTAACCCCTTCAATCCACTGATGTACCTTGTTTTTTATCTTAATCTTGCTCTCAAAAATCGATTTCATTCAACTTAGGACAGGACCTCTATAAGTGATGGCACTGATGAAAGCAATTTCTAACTCATTCACTTCAGAAAATGTCTCACAAGCTAACGCAAACTGTCAAGGATGAAACACAAAATATGCCACTAGAGTGAAGGGGTTACGAGGTCAGGGAATCAACAAGTGGTGGGCCAGAAGCACAATGAGTGTCACACTCTGATGAAGTTGAAATGTCTAAGGTACCAAGCTCCTTTGCTTCTTCTTTACCTTCCTGCCTTAACCCACAACCTTAATGTTTTGAGATCTGGGTTTTGTTCCCCAGCATCCACTTAGTCAGGATAGCAACTGCAAGTAAGAAAGACTCACTTCTTATGAGTGGCTCTAAGAAGTGATCATAACCAGGAAAAAATATAAATACAGTATATTAATAATGGTTTAAATAACTTATGTATACTGCAAGATAATAAATTTCTATCTATCTATCTACTGCCAGACACCTTAATCCCATAAGAGGTGGCCACAAAAAAATTGCCTCAATATCATCCTGTCCCCCACCATTTTACTGCCCTCCTCCCAGCTCACACCCCCCCCCTCTCTCATATACTATACCTCTCCACTCCATCCCTCCATCTCATCCTCAGCCTATCCCTCCCTCTCCTCTCCTCCTTCACCTCACTCACATACACTCTCCTCATTAGTCTCTTGCTCTCCATCCTCTCCATATAGTCAAACCACCTCATTGTGTTTCTCCTAATGCTTTCTATCACATCCACATCTACACCACAATGCTCCTTCACTTCCTCATTTGACAGTCTGTCTCTCCACATGCTCCTCTCGAATCACTCACTTCCACTGCTCTCACTCTTAACTTGTGTCCCTCATTTGACAGTCTGTCTCTCCATGTAACTCCACATGCTCCTCTCGAATCACTCACTTCCACTGCTCTCACCCTTAACTTGCGTCACTCCAACAAAGTACAAGCTTTGCTGCCATACGTTAAAGCTGGTATCACAATACCATCATGAAGTGACTTTTTACTTCCATGTTCGCTTCCCTATTTCTTATCACTTTCTAAGAACCAGCACTCTTTCTTCCCTGCTGTATCTTTTCAAGCACTTCTTCCTCCAAACTTCCATCCTTACTTATCACACTACCCAAGTACAGAGATAGCCCAATTCTCCGAGCTATGTGGTAAAAAGGGGTGCCCAAATAGTCCGAAATCATGATTACTGGTAATCTGGTGGAAACAAACCACAAGTACTATTACACTGATTTATTAACCCCTCAATGGCTGTTGGTTCAGAAATATGTGGGCTCCCCTAGCCAGATTCAGGACCATTTTTTTCAAAATTCTAAAATCAATTTTTTTCTTACAGATGTAAAGAGAATCATCTAATGCGCCTGGTAATGTGTTTTCTAGATTCCTAAACCCATCCTGTGATTTGCTATGATTCGCAAAAGAATTCATAAAATTACGGCGAATGTGCAACGTGGGCAAAAACTTCCAAGATGAAGTGACCGCCTGACTGTTTGGGATGGTAGAGTAGAATCGTGCAAACATATTAGTGAACTTCGTTCCTTTCTCATAACTGATACTCCCTAACCATTTTTAACCATAGAATACCGATGATAACAGATTTTTAATAGTTCGTGCTAATTTGACGTCACTCACACTGGTACAGTATAGCATTGTTCAATATCGGCAGCTGTTATGGGGGTTAATGGAATACACTATTGCTTGTATCAGTACTCTTTCACACATACCCACAAGAACAAACAAAAGAATGAGCAGTAAATGTATGCTTAACTTTAAGCACCAGACAGACTTTACCAATTCAATTCATATTCCTTCAGTTTGTTCTCTGTATTTTTTTTATTATTTTTGGGGTGGTAAATTACCTTTCCTTGCTGGAAAATTTCCTCCCCTGTTATTATCACCACATTCCTTAAGCTGTAACTATGACTGTTTCTGGTGCAATGGAACAAACTTACTCGTCATACTCAAAGGTGGATTTTGTTTCCCAGTTTACCAACTATGGGTTAGGATAGGTTAGGTTTGGTGTGGTTTGGTTTGGTTTGGTTTGGTTTGGTTTGGTTTGGTTTGGTTTGGTTTGGTTTGGTTTGGTTTGGTTTGGT
>JAGKTI010000898.1:96855-108143 GCA_018397915.1 Birgus latro
AAAAAAAAAAAGAGCCAAACCCTGGTCATACTTTCCTCTGAATAAAATTCATTAGTTCCCTTGCCTCATTAGCTCCTATACCTCTCTTTCTCACATACTCATTTACCATATCAATCTACCTTCTCCCAGGCCTACCACATTTCCTCCCACCTCCAAATTTGCTCAGATATACCATTTTCATCATTATTCACATCCATTCTCTCCACATGCCCACACCATCTAAGAAGACTCTCTTCAACTCTGGCATCCCCAGACTTCCTTACTCTGCATCTTTCACGAATCATATCATGCCTTATCCTATTCACTCTCTGCACTCTACACACATTCCTTAACAGTCCTGTCTCCACTGCTCTTGCTCTTGATTTTGCTTTTTCACGCCACACCATAGTCTCACACTTACACGTCAGAGTACAGTAGGCACTAAAACTCTTTCATGCAGGCCTCTCACAGTTATCACATTTAGACCTCTGTTTCTTATTAAGGCCATCACAGTACTAATCTCTTTCTTTCCCTGTGCCACTGTACTTTCCACTTATTTTGCACATGTATTATGGGTCACAAAAGTATCGGTGCACAAGGTGTCTGATGGCTACCGAAAACATTCAAGCAACTGTTCATGTAGACAGGCATAACCACCAATGTGAACTACGTTACCCACTATATATCTGTCTCCCATGAAACACTACCAACATATCATTGTATATGAACCATGTTTGTTTATATAAACATAACATTTGCTATACGTTTGAAGAAGGATAGTGCTAGTTGGCGATATATGACACCTCCCGATATCAGGGCTACCAACGTATGGTAGGTCGGACACTAATACAGTATTTCAGTGACCTTCATTCTGTGGTTCCAAATGTTTCACGCATATTGTGCACCAATACTTTTGCGACCCACAGTACCTCTCCTCAACCACCAAACCTATGTACTTAAACTCACATATTCATCTCTCACCATTCAACATAACATCATAGAGGAAATCACCTTTTCTCTCAACAACCATCACTTTATTCATACCTACATTTACCTTAGCAGGACAGTGCTCACAGACATCTACAAAACTCTGCAGCAGTCTACCAAGTTATTGTCCACAATTTGCAAGTAGCACTGCATCACCTGCATACATCAGATTTTAGATATATCCATCACCAATCTTATTCTTGGTGACAGACTGGCCGTGAGGCCACCCACAACAACAATCCAACCCACCACCCCCTGGAAGGAACTTCACAAAGGTCCACTTACACAAGGTTCCTATTCACTGCTAGGTTAACAGGGGCACTGGGTGTTATGAGATCGCCCATCCACCAAACCCGGGATTTTTCAGTTGAGAACTGAATGTGCTGATCACTGTGCCACAGACTACCTGACTCTGCTGTGATGGCTGAGTGGTAAGCATCATTGACCGCAAAGTTGTAGGCCAGTTTATGCCTGGATTCGAATCCTGACGTGGGCAGCTGGTGACATCACTCAACTTAGGTTTCTACCCACCCTTTGCAGGTTGGTAGGTAAGATAAGTACCTAAGGGATTGCTTAGGGAAAGTAACTGTGGTGACCTGGATGATGCAGTGGCACTGTATCCCAGGATACTGGGTGAATAACCCTCCACAGGGTCAAAGGCCTACGTTACAGAGATGTGCATTGCGGTTAAGTGCCTCACAGCGTATGCCTTCACCTTTACCTCTTACCTTCACCTTTCATTGTGCCTCATACCGTATGCCCCACCTTTATCTCTTACCTTCACCGTTCATTGTGCCTCATACCGTATGCCCCACCTTTACCTCTTACCTTCACCATTCACTACCAATGCCACGTCATTCTCCATTAGCTACCTGTGTTTTTACCCCTCTCATAACACCATCCACATTTACAGCCCACCCTTGTTATGCAATAGCTTTGTGTCGAGTGAAGACCTATAACATAACGATTTATTGCATAATGAGGTCAATATAACATGGGTTCAATGGGGATAGGGAGGGTGACCTTGACCTCGAAACCACCTCCACCAACCACCTGAAATTGTCCTAAACTGCTCCCAACTGTCAACAAGGATCTCCCCCAAGGCTGGAGGACTGCTGGAGGGCATGGATGATCACTCAACACAAAAAGGTACAGTATCACTTCACTTAGGATAATACGCTGATAAGAAGAAAATAAGAAGCATGGCAGAAATACAGGGAAAGAAAAAGTAGACCACACTGGGAGCAATATAACAATGTTAGAAACATGGTGACGAAAGAAGTACGGAAGGCAAAGTTTTACTATGAAAGACGAGTAGCACTGGATGCCATTATTAACCCAAAACAATTTTGGGCCTATGTCCGTTACAAATCCACTGCCAAAGACACCATCACCAGGATTAAACATACCTCTGGAGAAATGACAGAATATGATGGGGAGATTGCTCATGCAATGAATGAAGCACTCAATGGAGTATTTGTAAGGGAGGATATTAGCCAACCTCCAAATCCAGACTATGTATTTCAAGGACCCAAGGTGGAGGATGCTACAGCAACAAGGGAGAGCGTTAAGAAGAGGCTTAAGAAACGTAATGGTAACAAGGCACCAGGACCAGATGGAGTATCACCATTAGTTCTCAAAGAATGTAGGGAGGTTTTGTGTGATCCACTCTTGGACATATTTCGAGCTTCCTTGGATACTGAACTTGTCCCCAGTGACTGGAAAAGGGCCAATATATTACCAATATTCAAAAAGGGCAGCAAGGCAGGACCTTTGAACTACAGACCAGTGTCACTAACCAGTGCAGCATCTAAGTTACTCGAGGGTATCATCTGTACAGAAATCGTGAAACACCTATCAGAGAACAAGCTTATTAGTGATGTACAACAAGGCTTCAGAAGTAACAGGAGCTACCTCACCAACATGTTATGTTACTTAGATGATCTGGTCAGTGCTGTGGATAGAAGTCTATGCGTTGATATCAACTACCTTGACTTAGAAAAAGCCTTCAACAGAGTTCTTCACCAACGACTGATTATTAAGTTGGAAGCAGCAGGCACAGGAGGAAAAATACCGCGGTGGATTAAGAGCTTCCTTACAGACAGGTACCACAGAGTGACCATCAGGAACTCAAGATCAGACTGGTTACCAGTGAAGAGTGGAGTTCCCCAGGGGTCAGTGCTAGGACCAGTTCTCTTCCTTGTCTACACTAATGACCTAGTGAACAAGTGTGAGTCATCGGCCAGCTTATTTGCAGACGACGCAAAAATATACAAGATCATCAGGACCGAAGTGGAAGTTGGGGCCCTACAACATGACATGAAGCATCTGGATAACTGGAGCAAGAAGTGGCTGCTGTCATTTAATGTACTATAGATAAATGGAAGACCATGCATCTAGGCCACAACAACCAGCAGGCCAATTACCATCTTAAAGGAACAGCACTGAAGTCAACACAAGAGAAGGATCTGGGTATCATGGTGTCAAACAACCCTAAGTCATCTACTTGTATCGCCAAGTTTATTGCAAAAGCCAACAGTCGCCTGGGGACTATAAAAAGGAATTTCTCTGAGCTCAGCAGAGAGATACTGGTACCACTATACCTCTCCTGGTCCATCCAATTCTGGATTACGGGGCTCAGTCTTGGTCTCCATACCTGAAACAAGATATTCAATCACTTGAACGAGTACAGAGGAGAGCCACAAAACTGGTCCCAGAACTGGCCCAGCTGCCTTATGAGGAGAGATGTCGCCCCCTGGAGCTACAGACGCTGCAGGATAGGAGAATCAGAGGGGATATGATCAAAACATATTAGCTCTTACAAGGATTTGAGGACATCCCCTACACTCGTTTCTTCCAAACGAACACGAATGATTTGAGAGGCCACTCCCTCAAGCTACAGAAGCCAACACCACTGAATGACAACATTAAAGGGTACCTGGTTCTCCATTAGTCATTAGCTATTGGAACTCACTCCCCAAGAGTGTAGTGACCGCCCCGACAATAGCCACATTTAAAGCTCGGTATGACAGCCACATTAAATTGTTAAGGCACACTGGCTGATGGGTCTTAAGAGGCGGAGAACACCACAAGAAGCCTGCTTCTTAATTCTCCACTATGTATTCATAGGTAAAGCATTCACAGGTAAGCAAGCACTTGCACTGTTATTTGGCAATAGCAATGGTGTTTCAGTGGCCCTTCATGCACAAAATGGAATGAAAGGCAGACAATCACAATGAATGTAAACACTGGGTGGCCATTTTACCTCAGTCTGCTGACTAGAGGCCCCATTGAGGGGGATGTGATTAAGTAAGGTTGGCAAGATTTCCAAGTCATACATTGCAGTATCTCACACACAAAAAGTTATCATTTCACTTGATATCACACACTGCACTACAGTAACTGTTAAACACTTGCACTGCTAAATGGCCATACCAATGGTGTTTCAATGGCCTTTCATGCACAAAGTATAATGAAAGGCAAACAACTGCAGCAAATGTAAATACTGGGCAGTCATCTTGGCTCTGACAGCTGACTGGCAGCCTGTGTGAGTTCCTGCATCCACACGAGATTCTCACCACGGGGGCAGCTGTTGAAAATATCGTTCTAATGATATCACACTTAAATTTTTTACATTATACCAAAACCAGGCATAACTTTTTAATTATCACTGTGGTGATTTATCATATAATGAGAAGTTGTATAACACGGCCAGACTGTATGTATGTAGGTCTTTATGTATGTTTTTACATCTGTCTGTATGTACAGTAGCGTTCATCAGTCCCGATACACAGGTGGGTTCGTTGTCTATTGTAGTGCTCACTGCTTTTGGAATATGGAACTTTTGTGCTTACTGCCTCATACACTAAACATAATTTGGTCGGTTAGCAAGTGAAATAGTTCAACATCCAACCAACGGTGGACACAACAGCAGACATGACAACTACTGTATATGTGTATCAGGACTCATGAACGCGACTGTACATATGTACTGTATGTGGGGAGAAAGAGAGAGAGAGAGTATACTGTATATACAATGCACTGAACAACCATGGGGACATCACACAACCTTGTGTCATACCAACACTGATCCTGAGCCATTCACTTAGCTGCCCATCTACTTGTATACTTCATTATCTTCATGAAAGCTCTTTACAGCAATCAACAGCTCAACAGTTTATCGTCTATACGGTAACCTACAAACGAAAAACATTCCACAATCCTTCTCTGTTCAACCTGTCATATGCTTTTTCCAGATCCATAAATGCCATAAATATACCTTATAATCCTTCTCACAAGCCTTCTCCACTATCTGTCTCAATGCAAATATCTGATCCACATATCCTTTAGCACTCCTAAATCCACCCTGTTCATCACTCACAACTCATTATGATATATCCCTCACATTCTCCATAATAAATCTTCCATACAAGAGGATAACACCTCAACATTTCTGGGTCCTACCAATTTGCATACAGTATCATATAGTGCAGATAAGTGCCACAGTTGCTAGATGTGTTTACAGTAAGTGGATACACTGCAATCTTTCACATCCATTTTTCAGTGGAAAATATTTTAATAATACCTGTACCATTTTTTTCCTCATCCTCTTATCTTCAATAAAAGCATTATAACAAAGCATTAATGAGTTACATCAATTCAACTGCATAAATAGTGTTTTTCAGACTATATATTAAAAATTACATTCACAATTACTCTCCACATAAAGCAGGGGAGCACTGCACAGTACAAAACTATAAAAAGAACTGTGGTTGAATCACATGGACTGGCAGAGGAGTATGACCCTCACCAGCATGACTTTAACCACACCACCACAAGCGTGCAATGTCATGTGAAGAAGTGTTTAACTTTAGCATTTACAGTCCAGTCATTAACATTAATATATGTATGGTGTGCAGTTGTAAATGTATCAGATTAACCTAGAAATCTGTCTACCAATAAACAAACCAAAGGCAGTGTGCCACAGTTGCATGGAACAGTCTAAGTCATCTGACGGCTACTCTCCAAGCTGCACTTGCTTTAGCACCATTCCTGTCATATCTCCTAAACTTGATGCCCTTCCTAGAATCTTAACATACATATCCCTTGATCTATTCAGTTCCCAAACATCCTCTAAATTCTGCATATGTTCTATTCTTCAGTAAGATATTACATATCCATCCTAACATTTTCTTTTCAGTATACTAAAGTCTGTAGTCATCATCATTGTTCCAGTCCTTATCACATCCTTTTCATTATTTGTTTTACTCCAAATATTTGATCCACACGTTGTCTACCACTCCTAATACAGTTCCGGTACTATGTTGTACTGTATACAGCATGTCCCGGGTCTTGCTGCAGGTTGAATGGTGTGATTCTATATGTGTATATGTGTGTGTTACCATTCTATGCAATGTATTTTCATTACTACATGGAAATTATGTGTCTGGGGTATAGCTGTTTATACATTCATAGTGTGAATACACGTGTGAAAGTGTGAATGCGCAAGTCAGCACTGGTGTGTGTCTATGAATGTGTGTGGGTATAAGGCTGAAAAGAGCATCTGTGATACAGATCAGAATATCACCACTACGGTACCTGTTAGTCATCTTAATACTGGTATTTCAACAGGCTTCCTTACTGTCACCTACCATGATAGGAACATACATTACATTGTACCCAATATCTACATAGAAAAGTTTTAATAATTTTCTCAAGCACTTTTAATTTCAATTCAGAACAAATAATTTTAAACCCTACTTAAATATATAATCCACATAGGAGGTGGATGATGATCATCATCTCTGAGAGATAATACCACAGGAGTGATGTGGGACCAAATGCCTGGTAACCAACTGACCATGACCAACACTTCCAGGTGGGGGACTCAACCACATTTACAGATCTATCAATCTATCTATCTACTGCTAGATGCCTTAATCCCGTAAGGGGTGGCCATAAACAAATCGCCTCCATGTCGCCCTCTCCCCCGCCATTTCACTGCCCTGCTCCCAGCTCACATCCCCCTCTCTCAAAATACCTCTCCATTCCATCCCTCCATCTCATCTTTGGCCTCCCCCTCCCTCTCCCCCCCTCAACCTCAATCACATACACTCTCCTCGTCAGTCTCTTGCACTCCATCCCCTCCACGTGGCCAACCCACCTCAATGTGTTTCTCCTAATGCTTCCTATCACATCCACATCCACACCACAATGCTCCTTCACTTCCTCATTTGTCAGTCTGTCTCTCCATGTGACTCCACATGCTCCTCTCAAATAACTCACTTTCACTGCTCTCACTCTTGCGTCCCTCCAACAAGGTCCAAGCTTCACTTCCATATATTAGAGTTGGTATCCCAATACTATCATGCAGTAACTTTTTCACTTCGTGCTCACTTCTCTGTTTCTTATCACTGCTTTCAAAGAACCAGCAACCTTTCTTCTTTGTTGTACCCTTTCAAGCACTTCACCCTCTAAACTTCCATCCTTACTCATCACAGTACCCAAGTACTTAAATGCATTCATTTTTCCATTTCTTCCTCATCCAACCTAACTGTACATTCACTGACTTTATTTCTCTCGAAGACCATAACTTTACTCTTCCCTGCATTCACCTTTACATTCTGTTTCCTAAACACTCTCCCCAAACTCATCCACCAAGCCTTGCAGTTCCCTTTCGTCTTCACTTAACAACACAGTATCATCTGCAAACAACAGTACAGGTACTGTAGCTTCCAAACTCTGCCCTCTCTCATTAAGGCTACTCCAACATCCATGGCTCTACATTGTATCTCTTTTATAACCCCATCCACGCCCATCCATATACAGACTGAACAACGATGGAGATATGATACATCCCTGTTTGGATCCAACCTTCAAATAGAAAAATTAACTCAGTTCACTATCCACACACACTGCAGCCTTAGCACCCTCATACATACTCTTCACGACATTCAACAACTTCCCATTTACTCCATAGCTTACATTCCTAATACTTTCTGCAATCCTTGTCTATCCACCCTTTCATATGCTTTCTCCAAATCCATGAAGGCAGCATACAACTTCTTTCCCTTCTTGAGAAACTTTTCCACTAAAGTCCTTAGAATGAATATCTGATTTAAACAACCTCTTCCCTTCCCAAAACTTCCCTGTTCTTCTCCAACTAATTCCTCTGTTACTTCTCTAACTCGTCAATAAGTATCCTAACATATACTTTTCCTGTTACACTAAGAAGACAAATGCCCCTAAGATTATTACACACTTCTTTTTCCCCTTTTCTTTTGTCTATTCTATTGCCAGACGCCTCAATCCCGAATGGGGTGGCCACAAACAAATCGCCTCCATGTCACACTGTCCCCTGCCATTTCACTACCACACTCCCAACTCACAACCCCCTCTCTCATATACCTCTCCACTCCATCCCTTCATCTCATCCTCGGCCTCCCCCTCCCTCTCGCCCCCTCCACCTCACTCACATACACTCTCTTCGTCAATCTTTCACTCTCCATCCTCTCCACATGCCCAAACCACCTTAACGTGTTTCTCCTAACGCTTCCCATCACGTCCTCAACCACACCACAGCGCTCCTTCACTTCCTCATTTGTTAGTCTGTCTCTCCATGTGACTCCACATGCTCCTCTCAAATAACTCATTTCCACTGCTCTCACTCTTGACTTCTGTCCTTCCAACAGGGTCCAAGCTTCACTTCCATATTGGTATCACAATACTGTCATGTAACAACTTTTTAACTTCCATGCTCACCTCCCTGTTTCTTATCACTGCTTTCAACGAACCAGCAACCTTCCTTCCCTGCTGCACCCTTTCGAGCACTTCACCCTCCAGACTACCATCCTTACTCATCACACTGCCCAAGTACTTAAATTCACTCACATTCTCCATATCCTTCCCATCCAATCTCACTGTACACTCACTGGCTTCACTTCTCCTTTGTACAGGGGAATAATTATAACTGACTTCCAATCCTCCGGGGCTCTACCTTCCTCCCAGGCCAATCTGCACATCTTCCACATCCATTCTACTACTATCTCTCCCCTGTGCTTCAGCATTTCACCACACACTCCATCAATTCCCGGGGCTTTCCCCATTCTGACTTTCTTCATTGCTGCCACAACTTCCATCCTACTGATTTCTTCCTCTCTTCTCACATCCCTCCGTCTCCGAGTCATTCCCCAGCCACTTATACTCACATTACTTTTATTCTCTATGTTCAACAATTCCATTAAGTGTTCTCTCAATCTGCTCACTTTTTCTCCCTTCTTCACTAGTAATCTACCACTTATCTTCTAAGGACCAGGCTAAGATTATTATACATATCCTTCCAATCCTCCGGGGCTCTACCTTCCTCCCAGGCTAATCTGCACATCTTCCACATCCATTCTACTACTATATCTCCCCTGTGCTTCAGCATTACACCACACACTCCATCAATTCCCGGGGCTTTCCCCATTCTGACTTTCTTCATTGCTGCCACAACTTCCATCCTACTGATTTCTTCCTCTCTTCTCACATCCCTCCATCTCCGAGCCATTCCCCAGCCACTTATACTCACATTACTTTTATTCTCTGTGTTCAACAATTCCATTAAGTGTTCTCTCAATCTGCTCACTTTTTCTCCCTTCTTCACAAGTAATCTACCATTTATCTTTTAAGGACCAGTTTAAGATTATTATACATATCTTTTCTAAATATCTAAAATCTATTCCTTATAGTAGGCTGAACTTCTTAACCTTAGATAAAAGCTGGCACAGGCGAAAGAAAACTCCATTTTCAAGCATGAGGTCCTAGGTAAAGCCCCATGAGATTAAAGGTGCAAATTTTCGTCTTTTTTTTTTTTTTTTACCGACACGAGTTTCGACGTAATTTTAAGCAGCTTCTGCTGGAGAGAAAAAAAAAAACAAGTTTTTAAACTGTTTCGGTGATCATCACAATGTTTCAAGCTTTTTGTTCATAACTGTTAACCTGTAGATTGTGGCAGGGGGGTAGCAAAAGAGACATTAAGCACAAATAATCAACCATCACAAAATTACTTCAAATGGACATCATTCCCTTCAAAAGAGTATTACACACCTACCTATGAAATATTTTTGCTCAATTTACCATAGTTGCTTAATTATTGCTGTTGGAAACATATACATACATATACTGTACAGTATATATCCAGAGTTGGGGAAATTACTGAGGAATTAGTTGGAGAAGAACAAGGAGGTTTTAGGAAAGGAAGAGGTTGTGTAGACCAGATATTCATTCTTAGATCCTTAGTGGAAAAGTTTCTAGAGAAGGGCAAGAAGTTGTATGCAGCCTTCATGGATCTGGAGTAAGCATATGACAGGGTGGATAGATAAGGTTTGTGGAAGGTATTAAGAATATATGGAGTGGATGGGAAGTTGTTGAAGGCAGTGAAGAGTATGTACGAGGGTGCTAAGGCTGCAGTGCGTGTCGATGGCAAACTGAGTGAATCTTTCAATCTGAAGGTTGGATTGAAACAAGAATGTGTCATGTCTCCATGGTTGTTCAATCTGTATATGGATGGGGTTATAAAAGAGATACAAGGTCGGGCAGTGGATGTTGGAGCGGCCCTAGTGAGAGAGGGCAGTGTTTGGAAACTCCCTGTACTGTTGTTTGCAGATGATACTGTGTTGTTGAGTGAAGACAAAGGGGAGCTGCAAGGCTTGGTAGATGAGTTTGGGAGAGTGTGTAAGAAACGAAATCTAAAGGTGAATGTAGGGAAGAGTAAAGTGATGGTCTTCGAGAGAAGTGAAGCCAGTGAGTGTACAGTGAGATTGGATGGGAAGGAAATGGAGAATGTGAGTGAATTTAAGTACTTGGGCAGTGTAATGAGTAAGGATGGAAGTCTGGAGGGTGAAGTGCTCGAAAGGGTACACAAGAGAGGGAAGGTTGCTGGTTCGTTGAAAGCAGTGATAAGAAACAGGGAGGTGAGCATTGAAGTGAAAAAGCTGTTACATGACAGTACTGTGATACCAACTCTGACATATGGAAAGGAAGCTTGGACCCTGCTGGAAGGACAGAAGTCGAGAGTGAGAGCAGTGGAAATGAGTTATTTGAGAGGAGCATGTGGAGTCACATGGAGAGACAGACTAACAAATGAGGAAGTGAAGGAGCATTGTGGTGTGCTTGAGGACGTGATAGGAAGCGTTAGGAGAAACACGTTAAGGTGGTTTGGGCATGTGGAGAGGATGGAGAGTGAAAGACTGACGAGGAGAGTGTATGTGAGTGAGGTGGAGGAGGCGAGAGGGAGGGGGAGGCCGAGGATGAGATGGAGGGATGGAGTGGACAGGTATATG